>JAUTXW010004165.1:0-72417 GCA_030620095.1 Kuschelorhynchus macadamiae | reverse complement strand
GCTTAACCGTTTGATGTTTTTGGAACTACTAACTTTATGGTTAATTTTTTCTTTTTATAAGATTTACTTACGGTAATAGGTTCAAACTTAGATACAAATGGTCTGTTATATCTAATAACCATTGTTGTTAGTTTTTAAATGTAATCTTACGGTAATGGTTTCGTTTCTGAAATTTATAAGGTGACCGTCTTGATCAATTATTTTTACAGTAATGTTGTCAATTGTTTGAACGCTAATTGGAAAGTATAATATAGGTAATGGTGATTCCACTATTTTATACCCTGGTGGTACCGTTGGAAAAAATTGGTGAATTATGTGCACTGGTTTGCCATTGTTAAATGAACCTACACAAATGTTACAATCAACACAAATAGCATTAACCTTGGAAATATTTACAACATTGTCAGATTCACTCCATTCATGAGGCTTGATTTTCCGTTTATTAAAACCTAAAAGGTTTCCTATTGAATCACCTTTTGTGAAATCAATTTCTTTACTGCATTTTAGGGTATTGAGATTTGTCGTTAATCTAAACGAAGAGGGTTCTATAGTAAAAATTTCATGCAGTTTGTTATTTATCAATGTACTTAAGTCTTTTATGTCATAAGTTCCATCCGGAATAACAATCACTTTACCATCTACGTAAATTTTATTGTTTCCATGCTCTATATTAGGGATACTCATAAATGACTCAAAATCAGCTAAACCTAATAAATATTGCTTGTCGTCATCCAAATAGATGGGAGGATTAAAATCAAATGATAAAATAGAAGAATTCCCTGTAAGCGTAAATGTTGTAGACATTCTGTTAATTTTTAAGAAATGCCGTAATAATTTATTTCATGTGCTTATATAGAAAACTAAGAGCTAGCTGTCCACAATTATAGTTATTAAATTTTTGTTTGACCTCATAGGTGTAATATATATTTACACCCTTACTTGTATTAAAATATTGGATCAACTCAAGAGGTGGTTTGAGATTACCATAACTATCAAAATACACATCTTTTTGCTTTTTTATGTAAGCTACCCAATGAGAACCATCATTTTTTTCACTGTCCAAATTAACAATACCAGTTTCTTTTTGTCTAATTTTTCGCGGAAGATTATCACGCATAAAAACACCTCTAAAGTAAGGTATCTCTAAAATGTTTGCATATTTTATTATATCAATGTTTATTAAAGCTCTTTGCGGAAACTCTATTTGAGCTTTTTTTTTTTTAATGTTTTTTTTTTAAGGAGCGCCCTTTATAGGGCTTAATGAACAATCCTTTTCCTTTTCTATATGGCTTTACAAATAGACCTTTTCCGGCTGCAACGTTTTCCATAGCTTTGTTATGACGTTGAGTTTCTTCGAGCAATTGTCTTGATGCTTTTACATCATTAACAGCTTTAGCAATTTCGGCTGCACCACCTCCCAATGCACCGAGGGCACCCAAAATTGGAAGCAAAAGAGGTAAAAATCCACCAATTTTTTTTGAAGTTTTTATAACGCGTTTTTTTATCCTGAGTTTTCGTTTGGATGTCTTAACACCCATACCAAACTTTTTTTTTCCTTTCATAATACCTGTAACCATCAAAGCTGCAGTTTTTTCACCCAGCGATGAATCCTTAGCCTTTACTCTTTGCCAAGCCTTATCTGCTAAAATTTTATCTGCTTCGTGTCTGTTTGGTAAATCGTTAGATTGCGAGTACGCTATCGTATCGTCTAATTTTTTATGCCACTATCCCCCCTACTTAATCTTTTTTCCAACTTTGTTCCGGACCGCAATAGTTATAACCAGGAATGTGTAGTTCAACAGGTAGACTATTAATAAGTTTATTTACTAAACCGTACCTTTCTTCTTGCTCTTCTTATTGGATGTAATCGAGTAAGGGTTGTGTATGATCATTTTATAGTTTTTGTAAACTAAGTCGATAGAGCTGCTCGTCTTCTATAAATAGTAAACGGGCAGAAAATTGACTTGGCTGTTTTTTTTTTATAAATACATATTATCTAGAATGTTAGGTCAGTTATTGCTGACGATGTGGATTGAAAAGCAAGCTTTTTCTTTACCTATTAAAAACCATGATGAAAAAATCTTAAACAAACCATTTAGAAAACATGGCGATCTCTTTGGTGGTGAATCAAAGAGATGTCTTGTTGTAGGAGCATCGGGGGTTGGCAAAACGAACTCCATTCTCACATTACTTGAACATCCAAACGGAATAAGATTCGAAAATATTTATTTATACTCAAAATCGTTACATCAACCCAAGTATGAGTATTTAAGAAATTTGCTAAAACCTATTAAAGAGATTGGTTATTTTGAATATGACAATGATGAAAATATTATATCCCCTCACGATATTAAACCAAATTCAGTTATTATATTTGATGACATTCCATGTCAGAATCAAACTGTTATAAGGGACTATTTTACATTTGGGAGACACTACAGCAACTATTTTAAATATTGCAAAAACGGAACCAACTGACATAAAAGAAGAACCTCATACTTTTAAGGAATTTTATAGTACTTCTGCTCCAACAAGGACAGCTAAGAGAAAAACCGGGAAAACTCCCGTTTTACCCACTGAGTTACCATCATTTAGTATTGCATCTACTAGTAATTTCCCTACCATTCAAGAAACAAGCACAGTAGCTGAAACTACACCCCCATCGGGTGATAGTACTGTAGAGAATTTAAATATCTCTGATATTTTAGAGCAAACTAGACAAACAATTCAACAATACGTTGACACTCCAGGATATAAAGATTGGTTGGAAGATTTTGATGAATTGCCAAGAAAATATATCGATGAAGGAGTTAAGGATACAAAACATATATTTGATCACAATTATGGTATTGTTCATGATTTGGAAACAAACAAATTTCTTTTAGGGACAACAATGAAACCAGTTGAAATTATTAATAAAAATATAAAAGTTGAGGGTGTAACCTACAAAGGCACTCCAGGTTTATACGAACTACTTTTTAAAAAAGAACCTATTGGTAACAAGAAAGAAGACTTAAATCATTATATGGACATTCTAGCAAGAACTAATGCATATCGCAGAAATCACGACCGTAATGAGCAAGTTCAAGGTAACGGTTCAGTCAAATATGTAACTATTATAGGACCGTACTTACAAACCAAAGGGGTAACGAAAACAAGAAATATTAAAACACCTGCAAAAAATCTCATAGAAGCGTTTAGTAGACCTAAGGCTCCATATAGGCAAACAAGGCAGAAACTGGGAATGGGGATATTGAACCTTAACAAAACAGATACGGACTATGTATATTGGGACAACATCAACGAACTTGTTGATAGACTTAGACTTTTAATGGCTTGTCGGGTTGCCGGGCATACTGGACATAATAATGAAATAATCTCAATTATTGAAGAACTACGAGAAGCCAAAGTAATTCTATAAATAAAAGTTTTTGAAGTAAAAAGCAACAGTTGCATATTATATATTGAGTATGTCGGTAAATAAATTTGGAACTCATATCCTAAATGCCAATGAAGACTTATATTACTTTTGCATCCTTCCCATGGTTCTTGGACATTCGACAAAATCAATTAATCTACCGAATGGTGAAACAAGACGTTGTTTTACTATTAGCGGCGATGAAACTACTTTAGCGTTTCCATTTCCAGAAGCAGACGTGATAAAAGTTCACTATAGTAAAGACATAGATTTTATCATAAATAACAATATATTTAGTTCGATTGAACTATTAGGTCATAAACTCGGTAATGGTGATAATATTTCTGTTGTAAGATCTCTTAAATATTCTGCATCACCTGGAGTGTTATACGCAGGATTGGTTTTAAAGTGTAAGACTGAAAATGAATAAAATTAAGGAGGATGTCGTTAATGAATTGCATAGACCCGCTAGAAGAAATTTTAAACGAAGACGAGTAATCGTAAAAGGGCTTAATGATTTGTTTCAAGCAGATTTAGTTGAAATGCAACCTTACTCAAAATTTAATAGAGGATATAGATATATATTAGTGGTAATCAACACTTTTTCTAAATTCGTTTGGGCACTACCTATTAAAACAAAAACTGGAAAAGAGGTGGCTGCAGCAATGAAAAAAATTCTCAAAAACTTAAAAGAAGCCCCTAAACACCTGCAAGGCGTTCCAAAAAATATACAAACAGATAAAGGAACAGAATTTTATTCCAAAGATTTTCAGAAGCTAATGAAACAGTTTAAAATCAATCACTATAGTACTTTTTCTAATTTGAAAGCAAGTATCGTTGAGCGAGTGAACCGAACATTAAAGAATAAAATGTGGAAAAAGTTTAGTCTTCAAGGAAATTATAAATGGTTATATATTGCCTGAAATTGTTAGTATGTACAATAATACAGTACACTCTACAATTGGTAAAAAACCTAATGCTGTTAATAAGGGAAATGAAAAAAATATATTGAAATCATCATTTACTCATATGAAAACAGTTGATCCCATTTAAAAAAATTTAAAGTTGGTGACTTTGTTGGTATAAGCAAACACAGAGAATTTTTTTCTAAAGGGTACACACCCAACTGGTCAAATGAAATTTTTAGAATAAAAAAGTTGCAACTTATAAATCCTACAACCTATTTACTTGAAGATGAAAACAAATCAGAAATTCAAGGAGGCTTTTACGGAAAAGAATTACAAAAAGTCAGACATTCAGACATATACTTAATGGAAAAAGTAATAAGAAGAAAAGGAAATAAGGTGTTAGTTAAATGGTTGGGATTAGACAAAACACATAACTCATGGATATTAACAAAGGATATTTTGTAAAATATTCATCAATAAAACACGTTTTTTTTTTATATTACTATTGTTTTATTTTATAATAATATTTAACATATTATTTAAAACAGGTTTTAAAATAATTTCACATAATTCAATTCGTCTTTTAAAATGTTGTTGGTCTACAAACTCTTGAGGCGACATACGATACATCGTATGAAGTTGATTTTTAGTTTCATCAAAACTTACTGATTTCTTCATAATATTTTCTTTCTCTTAATTTTTGTTCGAGCTGGATTGGATGCATTAGTAATAATTCCAGCATTGTACAAACATTCTCACTATTGGTGTTTTCACTTGGCGACAGAGTATCATATAATTTTTGAAGATAATTGATTTCGGAAAACAGACTATTCTTAAAAATGTCGAAGTAACTGTTAAATTGCTGTTTTTGTAAAATATTTAATCTGTATTCGATTAAAGGTATTTGTTCCCATAATCTGCACACAGTTTCATTTCCAAAACAGACGTAATCATCATGTTTTGTAATCCTCACTATTGGCATTTCACCAAATTTCTCAAAAGAATGGACATATTTTTCAAAAATATAGTTTCTTGAAAGGCGTTTGATGAGAAAAAGTAATTCGTTATAACACCCTGATATTTTAGTAGATCTTTCCAATCATCTTTACTTAGAACAATAAATTGGTTTTCTTGTTTCCACCAAATTCAACACATGGCGTAAAATCACTTTCTAAACACAAACCAATATTCACAAACTTTGATTTGGATTTATTTAAAGGGTACTGTTTACAATTTACTATGGTGGTTTTTCGATAGAATGTATAGATGTTTTAAACACATTGGACGTTACTCTCTGAGGGCTGAACATTATTAGACCTGTAGAATATAGAAACTAACTAAATAATGATTTGCAGCACATTTTTATAGTCTACTGTCCCCTCCACTTAAATGGAGGAGGGAGATTACTTAACGTTGGAGGAGATAAAAAATTAAACTACAAAAAAATCAAATACTAAAACTTTTAATTCAGGTTTTCAAATACATTACAAAAGCAACGTAAGATGAAATAATTGATATTAAAGTCAGAAACAATAATATTATATAAAAATATACATAATTACAATTATGTTTTTTATGAACAAATTCTATCCATTCTGAATAAATGAAAGGCTTTTTATCAAAGAAATATTTAATTTTCATATAATTATTAACACTTAAATCATTTTCTGAAATATTATAAGTAAACAAATGTGAGTTTCCATCTATGTAAATCATTCTCATTTGCTTATAACAATCAGTTTCAATTTTATTCTTATTGATGCACACGTCGGCTCTAATTGTGTTAGGAATATGATTATCATATAGTATTCTGCCAACAAGGGAGACTAACACGACTAATGAAGTAGTAGTCATTGTTCTAAAACAACTAAATAATACTGTTTGTTACAACATTTTATATATTCACACAAATTAGTGAAACAGATCATCAATGAAACAAATTTTATAAAACTTGACAACTTTAACTTCCTTTTCCAATTTCAAAACCGGATAACAATTGTGTATCAAAACCATTTTTATTGCGAGTCTCTTCTAAACATAGTCTTGTAGATTTGGGTTCTTGTTCAGATTGTAAAATAGATAAATTTTTAATCATTGATTCTATATTGACAATATCTTTGTGACCCCATGCTAAAGTTTTTGTGGTATTTGAAAGACGATATCTTTTATCGTCATGACTTGTCAAGGCTAGTTTGTTAATCAAATTCGTATAAATATTGTGTAGATGTGACTTAAAAACATACATTGTGCAGTATACTTTTTGACCTTTTTCCACAACATCTTTATAATCTGATAAGTTTAATTGTTTTTGTACGGCCGATTTACGAATACCTTTTGCCTTTTTATCTAAACTATCTTTGGTTTTTACACAGTATGCCTTAGCACCGGTACCAAAAAAACTTTCTAAAGGTACACCTTTATATTCATCCTTAAATTTACCAACCACTGATGTGGATATCGGCATATTATGAATATTTGGTTCAGGATAGTTAGAGGTGTCAAATTGATCCAGATTTTGCTTCATATCTTCATAAAAATTTTCCGTTTCAATTTCTAGTATTAAAGAATCACTATCAGTGTACAATAAACTTACATTATCTCCATATTTTAATTTTAAATATCCGTAATAAAAATCATACATTACAGTTTTTGCAATATCCAATATACTCATTCCAACATAAATGGGCTTATTATATTCGATACATATCTTTTGAAGTTGAATAGCTACTAGATTTTCTGAAAAAATTTTTAAATCTTTAAATTGAGGTTTTGCAATTAATTTCTCAGCACTTAATTTGTTTCGCTCTCTCTCCCATTGAGTTACTAGCTTAATATCTACTCGGTTATCGACATTCTCCATAGTTTTACCAAAAATACTGTTATTTGCCAATTTGTATGAATTTTTTTCAAATTTATTTTTTGAAGCATTTCGTAAATTAGTATTTAAATCAATACATTTAGCTAACCATGGCGATTGTGTAAATTTAATTCCCCTGTGTATTTTGAGAAGTTTAACTCCAAATTTTAAGCTTTGCTTCAAAGCACGATAATGAGGAACATAATTGTACTTATTGTTTAAATTGGGAATTAGTTTAGAAAACTTGGAAATTGGTGGCTTAAATTGTTCGGGACAGAGCGGAAAGTCGTTATGGCTTTCATGTAAATTCTGAGGATATTCTAAGTCAACTTCAAATACATAACCCGTAGATGATGTATCTGAAATATTTAAAATATTAAGTTCATTAATTTCGTCCTCAGATAGCCAAACAAAGTTTTTTTCTGGCAAATACTGTTTCATTGCAAAACCATACAAATTTGTTGCATCTAAATAGGCAATATATTTTGTTGGATACTTAGGATTGAAATTATCAAGAAAAGGATTATTTGCCTCCGATTTTCGAGCTGAACAAGTACTAACTCCCCCGCGAACCCCTTTTTTGAAGAAATGAATCATATCAGTCAATAATTCCAATTCTACATTTGTAAATTTCATCATAGCATCCCAACACATTGAAGGGCTTGTTACATAGTTCACGGGATCTAATTTATAAGTTTTATAACAAGTATTTCTATAATTTTCAAAAACATCGGCTAAAAGAAGAACGTCAGATTTCAAATATATATCTGAATATTCACCTATCGTGGAGCAATTGAATACATTCCATACCTCTTTAGCTCTAATGTAATCTTCATTACTAATTTTTCATCAATTAAGTCATTATAAAATTTATCAATATCGGGCAAAGATTTATCATCCAACTTTTCGTAAGAGTCAATATATGAATAAGGAAAAACTCCTTTTTGCCTAACATATTTAAATTGCTCTGCGTCTGAAAAATGTTTCTTAATTTCAAGACATTGAGAATTATCTAAAATATTAGATAGTGATTCAAGAGATTCTGGTAAAAACTGAAATGAGTCTATAAATCGTAAATTTAAGTAAACTATCTTTTTATTTTTAGAGTCATACGAGTTTACCATAATTTTTTTACTAAAAGAAATATATTTTTCTTTGTTTTGAACAATAACGCTAATTGATTCTTTATTGTTACATAATGACTTAATAAATAGATGAGAATCGTAATTCTTTAGATTATGAAAAATTATTGGAATGTAAGTTGGAGGTATGAAATGTAAATTACAAATAGAATGAGCAGCGCCCCTATAGTTACCGCTAAAATGACAGTGGTCCTTACATTTTTTAAAATTTCCGTCTGAAAAAGATTTTTCACATATATAACACACAAATGCATTTTCAAATTCTTTTTGTTGCAAACTAGTTAACTTATTCATAGCCTTTTGATTTCTAAAATAATTGTTATAAAGATTTTTCACATCAAGTTCAATATTTTCAATAAACTTTTCAGCACAATCAGTTCCACGATAAAGTTTTAAAGATGTGAGATTATTATCAAATGATGATTTAATGTAATAAGCGAATGAATATGGCACATGTTCAGCAGTTTTAACTGTATAGGAAGTTGTAGGATCGAGGAAGTTTTCCTAGGGTCACCTGAAGGTTTACATATTGCTGATACAACGGCATATCCAAAACAGAAATCATCTTCATTCAAAATGTTTACCAAACTACCTCGGAACTCTGGAATTGGAATATAAGAGTAGCCACATAAAGGATTGTACTTGTTGATGTTTACTTCTAAATGGAGAATTTGTTGTAAAATCCAACCTGCAATTTAAAGAAGAGATAATTAGTATTTATTAAAAGAGACTGTTGTAAATTAAGATAAATTGAAGCAGTAGCGTTTGAAATTTAATATTTTTGCAAGTTATTAACTTACCAGAATCTCGTTCGGGTAGTTCATCTGCTTTGGTTGTTAGAATTTTGAATAGTTCGTCATAGAGATTATTTAAATCAGTCGTCTCAGTCACGTTATGGAAGGCTGTGTTGAATGATTTAACGGATGTAGACTTCAAAACTGGCGAGTAGTAGATACCAAATAATTCTGCATTTATCTTAACGCATCTATATAATTGCTGTTGCTGGCGAATTAATGTTACGACTTTCTCGGAAATTTCTTGCTGAAACTTTTGAAGGTTGACATGCATTTTGGGTGAGTAAACCTTGTATGCAGCAATTTGACTCTTAAAAGCACTTCTAATAAGGTCTATTCCACTTCCATATTTAATAGTACTCTTGCTTTTGTGGACATTTGTTTTTAGATGAGAGTTCCAAGCATTAAAATTAATATCAGCTTTACAGTCTTCGCAATAGCGAGTTGCATTATTCCTGAAGAATTTTGCATCAACTGAAACAAAAAATAATTTTTTTTTTAATTCACTATAATAATTTATATGCAATATAACATAATGAGCGGCGTAGCAAGATGGGGGAGAGGACTGACCACCTGCCCTACCCCTGGACGCTTAGTGAGTCAAGCAAAAAAGATCATTGAAATAGCACAAAACACATTTTATTGTTTTTCTTATATTTTAATTTATCCTAATTCTTAGTAAATAATGTAAATATACTTACTATCGATTAAATACTCATCCGGATTATGATTTGTGTCTCTTTTTAAACATGATTCTTTAATGTGTCTTATGGCATTTCGTCTCTGTGTAAATTCTTTTAGACAAAGTGTGCAGAGAAGGGTCATTTTGAACTGGATATTTATACTTTTAGTTTCTCTTTAAATAAGGAATTGTGAATTTAAATTTAAAAGTTTGCGCTTACGTGTTTTTTTTATTTTTAAAACATTTATTTACCACTAAGATTTACCACCAAAGCAAGGATTTTTCATAAAAATATTACCTAAATTTAAAAGAAGCTCACCCTGTCTATGAATTATTTTTTTAACAGTTGAGCAAGTAAAATTACTCAAATTTTTACATTCATTCAAAATGAAATAGTTGTTTACCATTGATTTGAACGTCGCACAACCACGTCTTTGATCTGTTTTGATAAATTTTGCTTTGGTTTTGAATCTAAAAATTTGTTTAATTCACTTCTGTAGGGAGTTTTTAATGAATTGCTGAGTTGGGTTGTAACAACGGCCCCTGATTTTTCGATATCATCGGTTTTGATTTTTTTCATTACATTTGTTTCGTCGTCAGAAGATTCAGAAGCAGAACGTTTTCGTTTGTTCTGAACTTTTTTATATTCGACAATTTCACACGAATTGAGGTGAGGTTTCGGTGGACTATGGTTGCAATTTTGAACAACATTGTACACCTCAACATCACCTACAATTTCGTTACAGGTTTGGTCGAACACCGCTGTCGATTTTTGGTGGAAATGTAATTTAGGAGCTGGTTGGTATTCCTCCCTGATTATTTTAACCTCAATAACGGTCTCTGTTGAATCTTCTGACGACGAAACAGAAATTGGTGAGTAGACTTTTTGCTCTACCTGAAATTTATTTTCACCCTCAACTTCCTGAAATTCATTTTCACCCTGTTTCCCCTCAACTCCCTGGCTCGAATAAACATCATTGACCAACATTTCAAACTTTTGATTTTCTAAATTAATTTCCTCCTAATTAACAGTGAAATATTTTGAGGAGGCCTCTCTAAGACTGTCTAATGATTCATTGACTGGATTAATATCTGAATTAAATTCCCCAAAGCTCGCTATTTCTTCAAAATTTATTGTTGAAATCAGTTCAGGGTGAACTGCATTATTTTGATTATTAAAAATTGTAACTAAATTGTTTATAATTGTAGCGTCATCGATATCACCAATTTCTGATTGAGTATTATCCATGTTCTCATTAAAATATTTTTCTAACGCGTCCGGTTTTAATTGACACAAATGACAATCCATTAAATCATGGACTGGGCAAGCCTCTTCCAAATCAAATAAGGTAAAATCAAATTCAAAATCAAAGTCAGTTAGAGAATTCATAGTGGTAAAAAATAAAAATCAAACCTGCAAAAATCACAAAACGAAAGAAAGCTGTAAACTAGATCACACAATGTAGGATAAATTTTCAACACTCAAAACATAAAATTTAGGAGTAGGATAACTAGGGATTTGCAGTATAAAAGGCACGAAAACACAATTACACAAGAGAATTCACCGCAGACACTTAGAAGCACGATAGGAACTGGCGTACAAGAAATACGACTTTCAACTAACGGTACATGTAAACTTGAAAGCCGCTTAAAACCACTTCTTGTTAAGTCACGCCCACTGGCAAGGTTGGTGGCTGGTACAGCGTGGTACCAAGGTCAACTGGTGTCAAATACCTCCCGACGTGAACTCGGCAACTATATTTTTTTTTAATTTTGCAACTCGACTTGGTGACAGGGTGGTACTTAGGCGTGTTGGGACTGTCTCTTTTGTGCTTTATATTCTCGTGATTCTACTGCAATATTCAGTCTTTGTCATTTGATTCAGTCTAGATTGTTTTGTATCAAAATGTCGTGTGTGCCAAACGAACTAACAACTTCAGTTCAAGTACAAATATCCGAAAAAATGTGGTGTATACCGGAGAAACCAACAACTTCAGTAGAAGTACCAATATCACCCAAAATGTGGTGTTTACAGGAGGAACCAGGAACATCTGCCGAAATACCAATGTCCCCCAAAAAGTGGTGTTTACCGGAGGTAATAGAAACAACTTCAGCCGGAGTATCCATGACTCCACATCGACAACAGCAGTTGATGTCACCAGAGCTTACACCAACAGAAATATCACCCCCAGCATCAGCTCCATCAGAATGGTCAGAAACTGTGGATGAGGTCGTGCTAAGACTTCTGCATTATTTAGTTAGAACTTTTATTTGGTATAAAGGTAAGCAATGGACCTATTCAAATTGATATTGTGCCGTTAGTGTCAATCCCAATAAGTGCCAAGAGAAAACAACCCAAAAGGTTGTGCAAAAGACCGTTCAATTATAAATATAATTTTTAGTTTTAGGAGCAGAAGACTATTATAATTTATAGTGTTAAATGTAAATGACCATTATAATACAATACAAAGTGCAAAAGGTAATTTTAAATATATTTTTTAGTAATTCGATGTATAATAAATATTCTTAAATTTTATTTTGTTTCTTTTTTTGCGTCCGCATTTAATTGGTAATAAAACGTACTAAGGAGCATCAAATATGGAAGTGTGTGGGGCTAAAAAAAAATTATGTATGATAATAATATTCTATATTATGTGTTTAAACAAAAATTAATTATATTTTCTTATATTTTATTAATAATTAAATTGTCTTGTGATAAATCTACTTCTATTTTTTTCATTTAACAAGTTTTATAACAATTTTTATAATCATATAATATTTTTATAATCATATAACATTTTTACATTAGCCAAGGCACAATGCCAAGGACTTAAATTTTTATGAAAATAACATTCTGGAATTTTCTTAAATTTGCGTAGTTTGGGTTCCTCGTTGACTGGAATGCTTATGATCAGCTCTGGTGTGAAAATTTTTCTTAAAAAGTTTGTCTTTGTGATGCCTTTGACATAGATCTTCGGATTACTATATGTCTTTACAATATTCTTGAGTATTTCTTCTATTTCATTTAAATCTATATATCTAACGTCCCATTCCAACCCATGATATTCTTCAGACCAATCAACTATTTCTTGATCCTTGGCAGATAACATGGTTCTTTTAAATGGTGACTTAAAAAGAAAATTAGACCAGCGTACACCATCGTAGATAGCAAGCTCCTTTGAGACCAAGTCAAAATAGACAATTATAATCTTGAATGTCCACGAATAGTTCTGAATAGCACTCGACCATGATTAATCTCCTACTATTAATTGTAAAGGTTATTCTGCAATTTTATTTTTAAAATAACTTTTGTCCACTAAATGGTTTCTAATGTTTTTTATACTTCACTGCATATTCTACTGCTTTTTTATAGTGCGTAGAAAAAAACTCCTAGGTAATTTTTTGTTACTGCATATATTTACAAGTCCTCCACCATAATCCCATCATTCTATCCTTTTAAAAATGTATTGTATTTTTTTTGCTTAACTTTATTTAAAATTACTTTTGTCCACTAAATGGTTTTCAATTTTTTTCTCTTCAGTTTTATTACACACTACACAAGTTTCAGGGGCACTGAAATGAAAAAGATTGTCATTGCACAATGTACAGCGCAAGTCTTTTTCACAACATTCCATTGCTCTTTTGTAATGTGTAGACACAAAACTGTGTTTGCCAAGGGGTGCTTCTAATGCGTGCAAATAATAGCATCGTAAGCACAAACTATAAGCACCACCAATCGAAGACATTATGACGACATAATCTTGAAAAACACAAACTTCGCGGCGTAGATAATTTGGTTCAACAGCATCACTAGCACTTATTTTTTTAGTATTTACTAGACCTTTTTCACCACAATCGGTATCAAAGAAATTATGTATCCCCTCATCTTCACTATCTTCAAAATTGTTTTTATCTAGATCGGCTAACCATGCTTGTTTAACGTCGAAAATGTTTTTTCCTCCCACCGTGAAATAGAGTATTTCATCTTCGTACATTGAAGACATTTTTTCCAATTGCTCAAAATGTAGGTCACTTGATTCTTGCAAAACAACGTGGCGACAACTCATTTTAATTAATATATATTTTTTAATTTCGTTACTTTTAAAAATACTGATACTACAGTAAGAATGAATTGCTCTGTTGGCTGCCAACACTTAAATAAAACATCTCTCTCCAGATGCACACTTAAGAGTGGGGAAGACCAATCAGAATACAGCAGAGTCAAGTAGGCGTGGTAGGGACAGGCGCGGGAAGTGGGAGACCAATGAAAAAAGTGGTGGGGGAGCGAGACTAACCCCCCAATCCCCTCTACTAGCACGCCGATGTTTTATCTTTTCATAAGATTAACCAAAGCAAGTACTCTTATCTTAGATCATTGAGCATATAGTTAACTGGACCCTTAAATTCGTTGTTTTTTGGATAAATTTACATTTTATCACCCAAACAAACTGGCTTTCGGCCAGGATTTGGATACTGCAATGTCCTTGATGATATTCTAGGTGTGTGGTTGGGGGTTGTTCTGCAAACTCACACAGCATTTTAGGGCCATTGCTTTATACAATCAATACATTAAGATTTCACGACTCATTAATTAACCATAATTATCACTTGTATGCGGACGATACTCAAACTTACCGTTGGTTTAAATATTAATTCAGATTTAAATAATATAATTAATATTTCTAATGATCATCAGCAAAAATAATTAATTCGGCTAAATCCCCCATCACCCTGTTTGGGGAGCGGGGTTGCTAGAGCCAGGTTGAGAAATTAATTAAATATAGAGTATGGTAATAAAGCTGTTTTTTTCGTGGGGGCTTCTAGGAGTCTATGTGGAAGGAAGGAACATGTGAAATTCAATTTAACTATTGTGACGCTGTTTATGATCCTTGTATTGATGGTTTAGAGGTGCGTAGAATACAAAAAATGTAAAATTCGTGTTTGCGCTTTATCTACGGCGTGGGACGAAGGCAAAGAGTTTTTTATCTCCTGCGTGATGCAGGATGGCTTAATATGCTTGACAAAAATGTATTTATCACAAGACTTTGAAAACTAAGAGGCAACCCATTATTTAATAAAATTGTTTTGAGGAGTGCATCCTGCAGTCTCTGAAACAATATGTTAAGTACCATTTTTCGATATCGAAAGGGGATTTACAACAGATCATTTTTGTGTTAATTTTTTTGATGCTGCTGATATTGAACTATCCGCCAACGTCTTTAAGCATGGATATAGCTTCCTCTTGAGTTAGTAGGATTTTTCTTATCTATGTATCTTCTTTAACGTATACTTTCTTTTCTTGTCTCTCACTTTTTCCCCTTTGTATTGTTTTTCCCCTTTCTTCTTTCTTAGCTCTAGGAATATTTTGATTTTTTAATTTCTTTCAAATATAATTGGTTAAAAATAAAATGGTTATCACTATTATTCTTTTTATTTTTCTAGATATTTTAAATATATTTTGGAACCAATAAATTCATTATTTTATAAAATTAAATACATGCTATAGCCATAATAATATCATTGACGTGTTAAATAAATATGGCAATACTTGTATATATATTTTTACAAATATATACCTTCTCAATGTACTATGTGGTTTTATTTTCACTGAAAACCAAAATCGGACCAAAAGGAGTGCGACTGAAATATATATTTATAAATAATTTTTAAAATATGAAAGATTAAAACACCTATTCAAAAATGTATTATGCTTTATAATCATAGAAATGAAAAATAAATATTGAAATGACTATTAATGGAAAATCTTGAACCCATTAAATTAAGTGAAGATGTTCTCAGAAAAAAATTGCTATTATAGCTCTATATAAAAATGTTTATGATATCGGCCAATTCTCGTAAAAAAACGTTTTCATTATACTAAAAGGCAACAAGTTAAAAACTAGATCTTTGCTTGTACTAATGTACACAATTTGAATGCTTTCGAAGCCTTGTAAGAAAAAATAACTTATACATAATCAGCATTATCACAAGCCCTTTTTTTATCGCTAAAACTATGTTCATATATTTTTAAACAAAAAAGAGCCCTAACCAAGTATTAAAAAATATGGAGCTTAGCATGAAAATCTTGTATTACATATTTTATTATTCAAGTGGAATTTCCATCCGTTGTGATTCCTGGAAATTAATTCTGAAAAATCAAATATTTTATTTAATGTTTATTTTGATAATTTTTGCCTTACTTCAATTTCCTTTGCTGCTTGTGTCATGCCTGTTGTGATTTACATAGCTTTCTAAGATAGATACTTACATAATGAGAGATTGCAATCGAGTAGAGAAAGAGAATTAAACCATTACATTCAACTTTGTTCTTTCGTTCATCAGAACTGGTTAATTATCTAATGTTTTCTGCAAAACTTAATATTGTCACCCACAACTATTCATAGTTTAACTACTTACCGAGAGATTGTATATGACAAGTTTTCAAGCTTTTAATTCAAAAACAAATTAGAGCTTTAAGCAAGTACTGATTTATAAACCGAATTCATAGCAGTTACGATATACTCGAAAAAATAACGGCCATTGTATCCCCTGTAATGGTTATTGCTGAATTTTAGTTCCATACGTTTTGACGATGATATAGAAAATGAAAAACAATATTCGAATCCTATTTATTTTTAAACGCACGTATTTACGAGTTCGCTAAAAGTTGTTTGATATTGTTGAATAAAATGCGTTTGCCTCTGGCTGTTTATGCAAATTTTGTAATCGTATTGTCGAGTTTGAAGTATAAAACAAAATATATAGACCATTTTAATAATAATAAAACCTGATATTTTATATGAATTGTAAAGTATTTTATTCTATAACAAAAGAATAATTGAACATTTTTTAAAATAGTATACAGCGTCTATTAAAAAATGTACTGACCGGATGGTTCCATGCATAAAGTCAGATTAAAAACTCGACAATTATAATAGCATTTCGAGTTTGTAATTTTAACGACACCAAAGTGAATAATTAACTGGTAATTCATCTATGAAAGTTTTAGTGATTTTTGTACTTTTAAAAATAGATTAAAAGACGACCAAACTTCTAAAGAACAATTACCAACTTCATCTAATTAGTTTGTTTTGCTTGTGTTTTTACTTCGTCGTACTGGGAATACCTTGATGTCATTGTGGAAGTCATTAAGGTAAATAATTTAATTTTCAGAGCCATATGTTCAATAAAATTATAAACTAAGTAAACGCTTTAGTGAACCTTTATTAATTTCAAAGAGACAATTTTTTTATTTTTGAAAACAAAGTAATACGCATTTTGGCAAGTAATAGGTGGTATATTTGGTTACTAATTATTTTAAAATGTTTGTTAAGATGCAAAATCGCATTAAGATGCGTACAAGAGATAAGGGGACCTAGGGCTTTTCTATAACGATGTAAGTTATACTGGTATCTCTAGATATGTTTCAAATTTTGTTGGTATCTTAATAATTATCAATGGAGATACAGGGTCTTCTCAAAATGTGTTAATGACTTTTTTTTTCTGTTATGCCTAGACGGAAACTGAAACAATTGAAAAACGCACAAAATGAATATACAAACGCACACCAGAGATACTACCTATATATATATATATATATATATATATATATATATATATATATATATAGTTACTAGATTTTTCTTGGGTTATAAGTTCATAGCATTAAAACAATTCTCAAAAATTATTAGTCATCTATTCATTTTAAATTTGACGTTTCGGCAGGTGGCTCCGTGCCTTTCTCAAAAATACTTTTTAAAATAATTTAAATTAGAGAACCTACACACTTTAGTAAAACAAGACAGACTTACCATGAAACGTATATTAGTAATTAAATTATCCAAAGGTGTTTAAAATCACAAAAGACACGACGCTGATCGCGTTATTTGGACAAACATTTTTAACAATACACACATAAAGGAAGACGAACAGTTATTGACTGAAGAGCAGATACGTACGATAGGTAGGATGTTATGGTTTTTTTGTTTTTTGACGTTTTTTAACTCGTTTTTTAAGTTTTTACCGGGCGGTTCAGAAAGTAATTTTATTTTGTCTAAGATTATTATTTTTAAGTTTTTCAAATGTATGTGAGAAAATAATTAAATAATGCCAAAATAAATTTTGCTTACAAGGTTGATATCTTTTTTGTCGTTTACTGAGTTTTTATTTTTCTTAATTTCAATAGACTCGTAAACTTCCCGCTTGCGTTTGTTGTTTTCGGTTTTTAGAATTTTAGTTTCACTAAAATTAAATTTATGTTTTTTTTGGATTTCGTGTTTAGAAAGGGCAGTGGGATTCCTTTTATCATATTTATGAGAGTTAATTCTCGAGCCTAAATATTGGCTGGTTTGTCCAATATAAACTCCAGCGCAATCTCCACACGGGATCTCATATATAACATTGCTTTTTTCATTTTTGGTGTCTTGGTTTTTAGAGAAGTGAAATTTTGATTTAATAAATGGAAGCCCTTGTGTGCAACATTTATATTATATTTGTTAAATAGATGTTTAAGTTGCTCAGATAAACCTTTTATGTATGGTAGTGTTAAATAGTTATTAGTTTTGTTTGTGTTGGCTTTTGATTTGTTCGTTTTATTGTGAAATTTATTAATTCTTTGTTTAAATACTCTATTTACTAATTGTTGGGGATATTTATTTTCGAAAAGAACTTGTTTGGCTTTATTAATTGAGTTTTCCCTAAACTCGACATCTGATAGCTGAATTGCCCTATCGGCTAATGCTATAATAACTGATTTTTTTTTGAGAAAGTGGATGTTGGGAATTATAGTTGGTATACCTTGAGGACCAAGTCTTTTTTGTGTACCATTCTGTTCTGATAGTATCCTTTGTTTTATGTAAGGTGACATCTAAAAAGTTCATTTGATTTTGTTTTTCGACTTCGATGATGAATTGCAATTTATCGTGATAGCTATTAGATTTATTTATAGTTTGATCTGCATTATTTTGCGGAATCGCAGCAATGCAATCATCAACATAACGGTAAAAAAAGGGTAAATTAAAATTTAGCTGCGGTATTATGGTTTCTTCTAAATCCTCTAAAACTAATTGGGCAATTGCGCTTGAAATACTTGAACCCATGGCACCACCATCAAGTTGTTTAAAGATATCATCCTTGTAAAGGAAATATGTTGAGTTTAGAGTTAATTCTACGGCTTTTAGGAATTCGTTTAACGGCAAATCAGTATATTTTTTAATTTCATTCCACTTTTTTTCGATAATGTTAGTTGCAAGATTTATAAGAATATTGGTATAAAGAGATATAACGTCTAAAGAGATTAGTATGTGGTCATCTGGCAACTTAATATCTTTAATTTTATTTTTAAAGTCAAATGAATCTTTAATATAGTAGTTGTTTTTATTTATAATATTTGATAGAATGTTTTTTAAAAATTTTGATAAAGAGTTTAAAGGGGACTGAATACATGATACTATAGGTCGTAAAGGTATACCCTCTTTATGGAGTTTTGGTAATCCGTAAATTTTTGGTGCAATTGCATTATTTATTTTTAGTTTTTTGGCAGTATCTGGGGAAATATATCCTTTTTTATCCCATTGGTCTATTAGTTCGTTGTTTTGTTTTTGTAACTGTTTGGTTGGGTCATTTTTTATTTGTAGGTAAGTTGTGTTGTCTTTAAGGAGGTTGTCCATTTTGGTATCATAATTATGCGTGTCCATAATAACTGTTTTATTTGAGTTTGAGTTTTTTTTATATTTTTAGTTACAGTTTTATTTTTATTTTCAAAGATATTTTTATTTTTATAGTTTGTTAATATATTGCATGTTTTTGTTCTTATTTCATCCTTAGTGGTATTGCTTAATTTAGTAATAGAATTTTCAACGTTACATATGATATCATTTATTGGTATTTGTTTGGAATTTTCTAACGGTGCTGCAAAATTGGGGCCTAAGCTCAATATTTCGTTGGCGTAATCGGGAATTGTAGTATTTGTTAAGTTTTCAACCCAATTGTTGTTATTGGTGGGTTCTATATTGTTTTTTTGTATTTTTGAGAAAGGCACGGAGCCACCTGCCGAAACGTCAAATTTAAAATGAATAGATGACTAATAATTTTTGAGAATTGTTTTAATGCTATGAACTTATAACCCAAGAAAAATCTAGTAACTATATATACACGGATGCTCAAGAAAAACTAACTCAAAACTATATATCAGCATGGGTGAAAATATGCTTTCCTACCAAAATATTAGAGCCACATATGGAAATGATGCTGTTTCCCACATGAAATTATACTCTAAACTCCAGACAAAATACGTAACTCAAAAAAATAGAAGAATTTTTTTATTAAGATGTAAAAATGACAATATCACACCTGTCTTTTTAAATATTAACCTTAAACACATCACTTTTAATAATGTAAACATGGAACGTAAATTTAAAACATCTATTATAGAGAAGTTTCGTAAAAAACACTTAATTTATTGATTACAGACACGTCTCTAAATATAAACAATATCGAAAAGGAAATATCAAAATACGAACAAAAACTTAATGAACTAATTAACACTAATATTTTAACCAAGTTTAAAGATATAACAAAGAAAAAAACCGAAGCCTTATTCTTAAAAATAAGGGAGAAAAACATTAAAAAAATCAATAGACTCGTAAATAACAATATCGAACCCACCAATAAGAACAATTGGGTTGAAAAACAAATACTACAATTCCCGATTACGCCAACGAAATATTGAGCTTAGGCCCCAATTTTGCAAAACCGTTAGAAAATTCCAAACAAATACCAATAAATAATATCATATGTAACGTTGAAAATTCTATTACTAAATTAAGCAATACCACTAAGGATGAAATAAGAACAAAAACATGCAATATATTAACAAACTATAAAAATAAAACTCTAACTAAAAATATAAAAAAAACTCAAACGTTTCTTAAACAAAACTCAAATTTAATCGTATTAAAGCCAGACAAATCAAATAAAACAGTTATTATGGACACGCATAATTATGATACCAAAATGAACAACCTCCTTAAAGACAACACAACTTACCTACAAATAAAAAATGACCCAACCAAACAGTTACAAAAACAAAACAACGAACTAATAGACCAATGGGATTAAAAAGGATATATTTCCCCAGATACTGCCAAAAAACTAAAAATAAATAATGCAATTGCACCAAAAATTTACGGATTACCAAAACTCCATAAAGAGGGTATACTTTTACGACCTATAGTATCATGTATTCAGTCCCCTTTAAACTCTTTATCAAAATTTTTAAAAAACATTCTATCAAATATTATAAATAAAAACAACTACTATATTAAAGATTCATTTGACTTTAAAAACAAAATTAAAGATATTAAGTTGCCAGATGACCACATACTAATCTCTTTAGACGTTATATTTCTTTATACAAATATTCCTATAAATCTTGCAACTAACATTATCGAAAAAAAGTGGAATGAAATTAAAAAATATACTGATTTGCCGTTAAACGAATTCCTAAAAGCCGTAGAATTAACTCTAAACTCAACATATTTCCTTTACAAGGATGATATCTTTAACAACTTGATGGTTGTGCCATGGGTTCAAGTATTTCAAGCGCAATTGCCCAATTAGTTTTAGAGGATTTAGAAGAAACCATAATACCGCAGCTAAATTTTAATTTACCCTTTTTTTACCGTTATGTTGATGATTGCATTGCTGCGATTCCGCAAAATAATGCAGATCAAACTATAAATAAATTTAATAGCTATCACGATAAATTGCAATTCACCATCGAAGTCGAAAAACAAAATCAATTAAACTTTTTAGATGTCACCTTACATAAAACAAAGGATACTATCAGAACAGAATGGTACACAAAAAAGACTTGGTCCTCAAGGTATACCAACTATAATTCCCAACATCCACTTTCTCAAAAAAAATCAGTTATTATAGCATTAGCCGATAGGGCAATTCAGCTATCAGATGTCGAGTTTAGGGAAAACTCAATTAATAAAGCCAAACAAGTTCTTTTCGAAAATAAATATCCCCAACAATTAGTAAATAGAGTATTTAAACAAAGAATTAATAAATTTTACAATAAAACGAACAAATCAAAAGCCAACACAAACAAAACTAATAACTATTTAACACTACCATACATAAAAGTTTATCTGAGCAACTTAAACATCTATTTAACAAATATAATATAAATGTTGCACACAAGGGCTTCCATTTATTAAATCAAAATTTCACTTCTCTAAAAACCAAGACACCTAAAATGAAAAAAGCAATGTTATATATGAGATCCCGTGTGGAGATTGCGCTGGAGTTTATATTGGACAAACCAGCCAATATTTAGGCTCGAGAATTAACTCTCATAAATATGATAAAAGGAATCCCACTGCCCTGTCTAAACACGAAATCCAAAAAAAACATAAATTTAATTTTAGTGAAACTAAAATTCTAAAAACCGAAAACAACAAACGCAAGCGGGAAGTTTACGAGTCTATTGAAATTAAGAAAAATAAAAACTCAGTAAACGACAAAAAAGATATCAACCTTATAAGCAAAATTTATTTTGACATTATTTAATTATTTTCTCACATACATTTGAAAAACTTAAAAATAATAATCTTAGACAAAATAAAATTACTTTTTAAACCGCCCGGTAAAAACTTAAAAAACGTCAAACAACAAAAAAACCATAACATCCTACCTATCATACGTATCTGCTCTTCAGTCAATAACTGTTCGTCGTCCTTCATGTGTGTATTGTTAAAAATGTTTGTCCAAATAACGCGATCATCGTCGTGTCTTTTGTGATTTTAAACACCTTTGGATAATTTAATTACTAATATACGTTTCATGGTAAGTCTGTCTTGTTTTACTAAAGTGTGTAGGTTCTCTAATTTAAATTATTTTAGAAAGTATTTTTGAGAAAGGTACGGAGCCACCTGCCGAAACGTCAAATTTAAAATGAATAGATGACTAATAATTTTTGAGAATTGTTTTAATGCTATGAACTTATAACCCAAGAAAAATCTAGTAACTATATATACACGGATGTTCAAGAAAAACTAACTCAAATCTATATATATATATATATATATATATATATATATATATATATATACACATATACACACATATATATATATATATATATATATATATATATATATATATATATATGTATATATATATAAAGGGAAACAATTGAAAAAAGCAGAATAATTCAAAAAACGATGATTACAAATGCACAAAGTAGGAAACCTAAAAGACAGTATCTAGTTACTCCGTTGGTACACCTCGATTCTCAACAATTCCTGGCAGCGACTAGGAATACTGAAATTGCCTAAATCGATGGAAAGTTCAATGGAATTGCCTGTACCTTTTCGAGCTTTGCTAGAAAAAGTGAGGAAATCCCATCACTCTCCTGAGCTGAAAACATAAGGGATTGGAAGTTGCCTTCAACTTGGTGATCCGAGCCAGATCAGCTTGGCCTAGCTTAAATTGCCTAAAAGATAAGAATATTACTGAATTACTCTGGAAAATTTTTTCATTTTCTTATTGCATTTATTTATTTTTTTAACTCCGCATTTTATCAAAACGTTTTTAAACGTATTTTTGTCTGGATATAGTGCCGACCAATCCAACCGAATTTATCCCATTATTTTGATGATACTCGGTATATATGTCTCCTCTAAGAGGTTTTGCAATACCAGCAATGAGTTTGTACTCATTGCTGGTATTGCCAATATTTTGCGCAAAAGATACAATAATAGGTAAAATTCATCTATCTCTGTACTAGATTCAAACATCACCAAATTTGTTATGCATAAAACTGTCTCCATATCGTTATTCCTCCGGTCGGAAGTTTGACCAATGACCGAGGTTTGGAAGCCACCTTAAGATGTAGGACCTGTCCAGTTAGGTTTTGTCGCAGAAAGGTTAAGAGCTAATAAAAATAAACGTAAGCAGTTCTCTAGATATGTGATCATTTATGATGAAGCTGAACATATGTCTCAAACTTTTATATTTCTTCGTTTCGATATATGAATTTTTTTAAAATTACTTCACACAATTTGCTATGTAGATGGAGATGTATAACTTTCAGAGTTTTCATAAAAAAAAACAAGGAGCATTAAATCTGGCAAGTTAGAGGTCCACTGTGTTGGACCAAAAATTACCTAAATATTGCTTTATGTGGGGACTCGCCATCATGTTGACACCATATTGCCGTTCGTAGTTCTAGTAGGAACGTCTTCAATTTGATTTGCAGACACCTACTTTCATCTAGCACAAAATAAAGGCCCAATTAAATGTTAATCAATTATGTCACACCAAATATTTATTCCAAAATGCAGGGGCATCGTCAGTCCAATAAATACGATTAAGAAGCTGATAGTCAGTGACCCTAGATTTATCATTATTGGCACCAGAGAATTGCTCTTTAGCTTGATATGCTTCTGCTTCACATAATATAAATTATGCAGCTTGTATTTCTAATAATAAGCCTTTAAAATTGGTTGCACAGAGGCACTTTTTAAATTTTGAATAAAAACGGTATGCCGATGTTATTTAAAAAAATTAATGCTTTTCGAAAGAAAATGCTTTTTAGTTTTGTGGCAAAGTTCTTTTGAGTCTAGAACATATTTTTTTAGCAGGAACGTGGGTGGCACTCTGGATATCTCTTACGATGGAACAAGACAGCTCTGGAAGAATTTTCCGCGTGAGTTATCATTTTTAAAAATTACAAAGTTAACATTGAGTATCCAAACGAAGAACAATGAACGTTTCTGACATACTTCAGTTTCAATAACTGTCACAATGGCACTTCATTTCCATGGATTCGATGGACTTTTCCCTTTTTGTATATTTTCAAAAATTTTGCCTTATTACATTTTAATAAAGAGATTTCTTTTTTCAAATAAAAGTTACTCAGAAAAAATAGGAGCTTTTAAAATGTGCAGAAAAATAGGTTTGCTCATCTGAACTTATGTCTCAAACTCTTCTATTCCTTCGTTTGGATATATGAATGTTTTAAAAATTACTACACACAATTTGTTAATTGTGTGTAGATGTAGCTGGAGATGTATAACTGTCAGAGTGTTCAACAAAAAAAAGGAGCGTTTAATCTGGAAAGTTAGCGGTCCACTGTGTTGGATCAAAAATTACCTAAATATGGCTTTACGCGTATTGCTTTATGTGGGGGCTCGCCATCATGTTGACACCAAATTGCAGTTCGTAGATCTAGTAGGAACGTCTACAATTTCGTGTGCAAACACCTACTTCCATCTAGCACTCCTTCATAAAAGAAAGACTCAATTAAATATTGGCCAATCATATCACACCAAATATTTATACCAAAATGCCCCTGATCATCAATCCAATAAATATGATTAAAAAGGTATGGGCAGTGGCCCTAGATGTATCATTATTGGCACAAGAAAATAGCTTTTTAGCTTTATATGTTTTTGCGTCAGATAATAAAAATTATGCAGCTTGTATTTCTAATAATAAGCCTTTGGAATTCGATAGGCATGCCGTAAAGCATTTTTAGGACGTTAGTCAAAAAAATGAATGTTTTTCGAAAGAAAATGCTTCTTGGTTTTGTCGCAAAGCTCTCTCGAGTCTTGAAACTATTTTTTAGCAGGAATGTGGGTAGTACTCTGGATATCTTTTAAGATAGAACAAGACAACTCTTAAAAGGATTTTCGCGTTTGTAAAATCATTTTTAAAAATTACAAATTTAACACTTGAGTATCCAACCGAAGAACAATAAACGTTTCTGGCATAAGTTCAGTCTCAATAACTGTTCCAATGACACTTCATTATCATGGTTTCCATAGACTACTCGATTTTTGTATATATTCAAATTTCTTTCCTTATAACTTTTTAATAAAGAGATTTCTTTTTTCAAATAAATATTCAAAAAAAATAGAAGCTGTTAAAATGTGCATAAAAATAGGTTTGCTCATGGAAAAAATATAAATTACCTTACAACCGTCATTTTTAAAACTTTAAAAAATTATTTTAAAATAAAATTATAACTTAGTAACACTTATTTAATAACCTCTGTGTATATTTTAATTTGCACCTATTGCGTAGTTTATAAAGATGTATTATTTTTGTATATAGGATGGCCCAAAAATGTTTTACACCTTACGTATATTTTTTTTCAATGAAACATTCTGATGAAACATAGATCATATGTGCATCAAATTGGCTGTTTCTTTGCTAATTGTAAAAGGTTTGATATTTTTATCTACAAAAATGTCCGAAAATGTGACAAAAACCCTGCCATAAGAGGCAATGTCTTAAAGACCTTCCACTACATAGTGGAGTCAATAGGAATACATTGCTTCTGGATATTTATAATCAGCATGACGAAGGCCCATTTGATTAACATATTAGATACAAAGTGTTCCAAGCAAAAAACGTGCATGTATGTTCTGCATTTTTGAGATAGCCTGTATATATAAATACCAATATTCCATAAAATTTATAGGAAAGCCTGGAACTTTTGCATGTAATAATATTTGTTCCTTTCTTAAAATTATCCCTATTTAAAGAAGAGAACTCGCACTGAAAATAAATAATATATATTTAACAAACAAACCAGCTAATCCAGAAAAAATCGATTCTACACCTATATATAACTCTATAAAATTTGCATAAACATGCGACCTAAATGCATCGTTAGTTTAACTAAAAAACAAAATATCTGCGAAACGGTACATTTTGGTATAAAGTAATATTTCGTTGCAAAATGTTCGTTACAGAGCCCAACAAAATCTTTCAGGCACAAAAATCCATTAAAATGAATGTTTTAATGGATGTTTTCATAAGGGCTACAGCGCCCTTCCTGTAATGGAGGTAATATTGTTTTTGATAATAATTAATAAAATTAAAAGCTGGGTTTGCCAGAAAAATAGGAAAAGAGGTAGGTAGGAAGAAAAAAAAACATTTTCAATTAAATAAGGGGCTAAAGGCAGATACATATAAGACTCTAATATATAAATATATTAATCTAAATTAAGGCTGCTTTTCTCTTTTGTAAATCAACTACGGGTCAATTAAGATATTTACTAAATCCTTTTAAAAACTATTTTAAACTTTCAGTTTATTGATTGTTCCAAACGTTTAAAATTGCTTTTGTAATTTGTTTGTTAATTGGAGTATATTCAAGGGAGAACTGAAGATAAAATATTGGAAGTTATGAATGAAAGTCGAAAATGAAAACAGAGAATTAAAATTAGGTAAAAAGTCTCCTAAAAATATAAAAAATACAAATATCAATATTAATGTAATAAAATGGTCTTACATGCAAAATTTACATTTACACCTTTTGTGTGAAATACTGATGTCTTTTTTATTTCAAAATGATAAATTTTTGAGTAGTGAATTTTTAAATTTCTAAATGGTTTTCGTTAACAATCCTCATGTTGTTATATTAGAGTGGTATGTTATTTAGGGTTAGGATCTAGTAAAAAAACAAGCGTATTATTTTTAAATGTCGACGTGTCACAACTTTATTGTTGCATTCTCATGACAAATTAAGTTTGACTTTTGATGGCAAATAAATAGGAACACTAGGAAACATAGATATTAATTATATAGTTTCACACAAAAATATCAATCGGAAACCCATGCAACAAAAAAGACTTCTTCCAGTTAATTTCATCGTATGTGTCTCATTTCGATATTTTTGTCTGAAATTATATAATTAATACCTATGTTTCTCCTACTTTTAACCATTTATTTAACACCGAAAGTCAAACTTAATTTGTGCTGAAGATGTAAAAAGAAACTTTTGTTTTTCTTACTGGATCCTAACCCCAAATAATAATCTAATAATTCTAATCTACCATACATTTTTAAAGTTTTTAGGTTCGAAAAAAGTCTGTTTTAGGAATCTTCATCGATTGCCCTTATCTGTTACTATTGAGATTTTTGTTTGGCCTTTTGAAATTACTTAATTCAAGTGTAATTACTTCTCTGTCATGCTGTTTCATATGATTTCTTCTTTAATTGCTTTCGGAAGTTTGTATATTATTTGGATTGGCTTTCCCAACCTTTTTGTTAAGCTTCTTGTGTCAAACTTCTGCTGCATTAGTGGTTCTATGCCTCCTTGTGGCCCTAAAAGATTATTATTTAGCCATTGCCTGAGGCAATAAATATTAAATTTGCTCAATAGGGCCTCATCTGATATATGAATTCACGAAACTAATATATATTTGCTGATAAATGGGCAAAAGCTTAAAACGTGCGAACATGATTCTTGGCACCTTTGTTTTCTTTACAAGCTTTTCTCCTGACGGAAGTGGAAATTGCATTATTTTATTAATGTCGCCGGAAATACTTCTTAATCGCTGCTGGCTCATATTCAGTCGCTGAAAAAGTACTTTCCTTTTTTTTTAGATGTAAAGGCAATAAAGCAGAAACAATTGTTGTGGTTAGGTTAGTGCTTCCTAGATCCACATGTATAAGGATGGGTTCTTGACAAAACATCTTAAGAAACATAACTGCTTTATTATCTTAAACTCTTTTTCAATAAAAACAACAATATTCCTATAAATTTTAAAAGTTTTATTTTTAAAAATACAGAGCAACTTTACTAATTATTAAATTTTAATATTAACAGCAATATTATCGTTTTAGTTTAAAAAGAGTTTAAGATAATAAACAATTATGTCGTTTACGATGTTTTATCAAGAACACATCGATATGTGCAGGGAAGCTCAAAACTTAAATGTTAAATAATTCGTTTCCTTTTGTAAACAGATATTTTTCGTTCTCAGCAATATAAATGGAATCCCTTTTTCTTTTCTGGAGTCTAGAAGTTTTATAATTGCTTTGTCGCTATAGCTTATCTTTAACAGACGGAAGTGCAGCTATCAATCATAAAAATCAAACCAAGAACGACATCTTGGATTTTCGTTAATTTCTTGTAGATCTGGGGGTAAGTTTCCACGGGTATATTTATTTGCCGCAAATAAACCGTCTTCTGCTTCATTCCTGGTAAAAGTGTGAATACATTTTACGCTTTATTTTAAACTTCATAACTGGTCACGGCCGCTTACCGCAGATCCAACGTAAGGTTGAGTTGTTGTTTCAGCATTTGAATGAAACTCTGAAGCCCGAATATTAAAGGTCTAAACATTGTATGTTTTCATTCCGGGTGTACATCCGTTTACTACTGTCGTTCTGATAACAACAATTTTGCTAACGTTTCGCCAAAATTACATTTGCCATTTTCGACGCTTTCTTTCTCGCGTTTAGAATGAGTTTTTATGTTCTTTTCTCTGTGATGTAGCAATGAACTTTTATATACAATGTTATTTTCATTTGTTAATTGTTGCCAATATAAGAAAGAGATTTCTCTTTTTCGGTTATATTTGTTTAATATGGATTTTTTAAATGGCTTTTAGGGGATTTTTAACTATTTATTCGACATTTAACAGTTATTTGTAAAGGAACGGTGCAATTCCGAAAAAACTTTGGCTTGAGATACAAACATAAGGGCAAGATGTACGCCTAACAAAGCAATAGTGACAAAAAAAATTGATAAATGCCGATAAGTAATCATTATAATGTAACTCAAGCATATGAAAGAGGACAAAGTACAATTTACAGTAAAAATTTAAGCTGTACTAGTTTATCTGAAGCCAACTGAACTTTACATATTAATAAATTACTACGTTCTTATGGCAAGGATTAAAACAAGGGAAATTCCAGGTAAAGCCAAGTTACCCATATTTCTATTCTTATTATTATTATTAATATCACTTTTTTTACTTTATTCAAATAAATTAATTTAACATTTTCCTCTATAAAAAGAAGATTTATAATGCGGAAAATGGAATTTCACCGAACATTATATTAGACCGCAGGTCGCACTAGAATTTTAAACTCCTATCTCTGTTTCACACCTATTATTTGAGTAAAATTTAAGGTCTAGTCGATAAGTACTTTCTTAACCCGTCATTTGTCGCTATACACCTTGGAACGAGACTTGTCGCGCGTGAGCATTTTGTTCACATAAGGTATTATGGCACAATAACAATTTATAATAATATATCTTAAATATCAAAACTTACATGACATGAGAGTAAATAAGCAAAGTGTAGGGATTTCGTGGACAAATACATACAGAAATTAGGGGGATGGCAAAGCATCTAACAACTATAGACATTTTTGACAAATAACTTTACAATGTTCATTACACAAAAATTTAGAACACTTGCAATATTTTTTTTTGGTTTTCCTATTTTTTCGCCGTGGACACAAAGAACGCATACCATTTACACTAACACTGGTCTCTGGCTCCTCTGCTTCAACACCTGCCACTTGTCGAACCGAATCACGTAGTGATAGATAAGTTTCGAATAGATGATCTTGTTCGTGCATGAGGCTTCATGAGTTCCAAAGCCAAATCTTTTAGAAAAATTCGACGCATTAATTTACTTTCAGTATTTGCTGAATAAATAATCTGGGAATTAATTCCACCAATATTGAGTAAGCAATAAAAAACTGTCAAAGGCCATCTGCAAGAGGTCCTGGAAACAGTATACTGAGATATTAGTTCATCAACTACATCTACACCGCCCTTCGTTAAGTTATAAAATTATTTCTGGCTTACATTTATTAGAGGTAGACTCATCAATTTTATCGCCAGCATGTAAGGTCAAAAACAAGAGCACATTCTTATTTTTTTTCGGTACATACGATACTAAAACTCTCTTTTTCAAAAATGCAAACATGCTACTGCAAGTTCGTCGTACTTTTATGTTCACGAAAATTGAAGGAATTTCTCTTTTATTTTTTCTGATAGTTTCAACAATAGTTGTTCGTCTGTTTACCAAATCTAGCGTTAATGGAATAGATATAAAGTAGTTGTTCTTAGTAATGTTTCAACCAGTGTTCAAAATGTGATCTGCTAATTTTTTAAACTACACTTTCCGCCTTATTGTCAAAACGATACGTACCCTCGGGTTGTTTTCCAGGATAAATTTCTAAGTTTGGGACATAAAACATTTTTGAGTCAACTAAAACATACATTTTGATGCCATATTTTGATGGCTTGTTGGGTATATAATGGCGAAATTTACATCGTCCGCGGGATGCGGGTAACATTTGGTCAATTGTAGTAAACTCACCCACCTGATAATTATTCAAACATTGGCGTACGAATTGGTCGAATACTTAAGTCTAATTGGAGCGAAATTGTCGGTTACCTTTCTCACAGCTCTATTGTTCACATCATCAAATCTAAGGGCTTCCAAAAGGATGTAGAACCTGCGACTTGACATTACAGCGCGAAAACATATAGGGGAAGTGATATCGTCTTCTCATAGCTCTTGAATATTTAAATGAGCTGATTATGCCTGCCATATAAAGGAGTCCGATTAGAGCGGTTATTTCTTAAAGAGTGTACAATTCGTAATGTACAATATTGTTTCATCAGAAAAAACAATTTCCATGCATCCAAGATAGTGTGTGCAGGTCTGACCACTGCTTTTACGCCTGGGAGCTTTAGCACAATATTTTATAATCCTCTTCGAACATTTGAACAAGGAGGATGTTCTGCCCATGTTGTTGTTTCATCTTTTTCAATATGTGAAAGTCCAGGGTGCTGTATTTCTTCGCCCTCTGATTCTGACGAATTGAATACGGACGTTCAGTATCTGTTTTGTAACTACTGTGTTCCGAGGGTGCATCAGATTCATATTCATCGAGTATACGTTCTTCATTAAAATCGACTCTGGGAGCCATGATACATTCGTACCTAAAAAAAAACATAAATAAAGTAAAACAGTTGCAGCTTATATCATTTTATAGTTATTATATCCCTTTTAGAAAAAAAGATCTGAAAAAGCAAAATACCAAAAAATAATTTAAAATATTAATCATACCTTGTATATCGACCAAAGTAAAAGCACACACGCTTAGTCGCACTATGAGCAAAATGCTCACACTATAAAAAATAATGTCTTACGTGCTTTATAGCTCGATGACAAAAATGCTCACATACGTTGCACTAACACATACAACATACTAGCAGGTCAAACCAATACTAACTGCCCGATCGTCGGCAACACAGCCTCTTTGGAATGGTTTAGAAAGTCAGCTACTCGAAGCGGCGCATTCCTTACATGACGTGTTGCCGGATTGTTATGATTTTTGCGAATGTGTGAGCAAAAATGCTCATATAGCGACAAATGACGGGTTAATAATGATTTTTGTACATAATTTGTAAAAGCGCCTTTTTGTTACTATTTCACATATCCCCTTGATTTTTGACCAAAATATGAAATTACTCCGACAGAAATAGGAGAGCAACGCATAGATATGCAAAAATCTCGGAGTATAATTTTTTCGCTATTACCATATTTCCCTCCTACTAAATTCGCACTAAAAATATAAATGTAAACTGTACGAACATAGATTACTTATTAAGAAAAAGTGAAACAAAACTCTAAAAGTACTAAAAATAGAAACGAGAAACGTCAGCATCCTAATGGGTAAAAGAAGTGAACTCTGAGAATCTTTCTAATATTAACAGACGGTAATTTTCATGAAATCGCTATAATTCGAAACTAAGTTTTTAAAGAGTAAGTTAGCTTGGATTGTTTCCGCTAAACTCTACATTGGAGCCGGCAATTGAATTCATTTACAATTTAAGTGCCCGTTTATTTGCGAAACAAAGGAGACGAGATTGAATTTAGGTCAGTTTATTACAAGAGAGAAAGAGGAGAGGGCAAAAATTAATTATCAAGCTTAGATTTGACACCGAATAATTTAATAACAAATTAAACATTTTACGGTTTATAGTTAAATATAACCAAAGACCGATAATTAATATTTCGAACACTTTCATGCATTCACGACATCAACCGCTTGTAACTCCATTTAACTGTGTATTTAATTGCAAGAACGCAATAATGTTTGGCTTGGTGTTGCCAAAAGCATGATTTGAAAATTCAAATTGATTTATAAATTTTAAAAAACCATAAAAAAACTCGTATTTTAAGCCGCTATTTCAGTTATGAGTTACTCTCTTTATAGCTATGCATAATGATACATATTTTCATAATTATCGAAAAAAAAAGTGGGTGTGCAAAGTTACCCGCACGCCGCGTTTTAGAAAAACACATTTTTATGGTAAAAAATATTTATTGTCATTTTCAGATTAAAAAAATTGTACAAATACATAGAAAATAACAAAATATTTATTTTAGCCTAATAAATAAAGAATACTGTTAGTAAGAAGTGATAAATTAACTTACAAACACTTAGAGGTTCACTACAAGGTTTTAAATAAGTATTGATTGTCACTTAATTTAATCGGTTCCCCGATTGGATCAATGTCAACTAAGTGGTATGAATCTCGGTGAGTTTCTTCAGGCCATTTCCATGAATTTTGATCACCCTTGATCATTGCTAATAAAAAACCAAAGCGGTTGTCCTTTGTATAGCCATTAAATTTTCCTGGGAAACATTCTAGACCATCTGAAACAATAACATAACCACCAACAGAAAGAAATTCTTCGGGATCTGACTCATCCATATAAGAAATGCTAGGATCGGAATTAGAAGTGTATGAGAGGTCATAATGTTTGGCCCTTGTTTTCTTAGTGTTTTCCTTGTGTAATCCACTGCCACTAGCGACAATATCCTCAACCATTAAATATTTAATTTCACTGTCCCATTTACCCATTTACTTTTAGTTTTTCTTTATTGTATATAATTTCAGCTTCTTTAGTCTGTAGGACTCCCTACATTTATGTTGAATTTTCCTTGTTTTCTTTTTGCATTCAGTGTCATTAAATTTAATTTGATTTTGATGTTAAATTGCCTTTTTTGTACGTTTTTTGCCTGTGTTACCACCTGATTTTTTCGCTGTTGGTTTTTGTGCCATTTAAAGGTCTTCAGCACTTACACTTTTTCCTGCAGTTATTTCAATTCTTTTTCTGCGTTTTACCGTTGGTTCGGTGGATGTGACTCCTCTTTTTTCTACTGGAAAACTTAGCACAGCATCACTCACTTTTGCAGCTACATTAGCGGGATTCTCAAAATGGGTTGTGTAATTGGGTATTTTTTATAAGACCTGCTCTATATCAAATGGGACATCGTCCCTTTCAATAAAGAGATCCACATTTTCTAAATCCGCTTATCAAATTTTTGCCACCTTGTATATCGATTGCCTCTACTAAGTTTTTCAGAAGTGTGGGAAATATACTTTTGGGTATCAAGTTGCTCTTAATATTTTGTGTCTTATAGTCTGCTAAAATTTTTGTCAAAGCCACTTTCATAGGGTGAAAGTAGGCCACGTCGGGTGGTTGAGTCAAATGTGTAGAATTGGCGGGTACACAGAGAAATGTAATATTTTCAGCTTCACATATCTGCACCACTTTCAACGAAATATGTCCATATAAAGTCCTCATAACATTTCTGCCTGATTTTTTTTTAAATTGGCAACGCTAGGGAAATAAACCAATCTTCAAAACATGTCGTGTCAAACCAACCACTTATCGATCTATTAAACCGAGTATCACGAGGACCGCATTCCACCCAAGTAGACCATAATTTGTCAGACTTATTTATAGACTACATAAGGAGACATCATATCTCCTGCTGCATTCCCACAAAACAATATAGAGACAGAAGATTTGCTGGAATTTATTACTCTCTCAGGATATTTCAATTTCTTTTTTTAGATGATCGAAATAAGCTATTATGGGCTCTTCATTTACTTCAGCCCTCGAACGTTTTATGCTACTCGCAAACCGTTGAGTCAACTTTGGATTTCGTCTAAGAAACAACTTCATCCAGTCCTTTCCTGACAGATTTTCCGAAAATTGCTTTATAGTTCGACCCTCACGATTTAAATAACTTTTTACTAAACTTCTTAGGTCTGTTGGATCAATTGGAAGTCCATACAAAGCCAGGGTGCAAATATGAGTGGTGAAAGCCTCCTCTTTTTTTTTTTGTAAATATAGGTTGTCCCCCATGTGACTTTCTGTGCCTGTTTTTCAGCTTATTCTTGACAGATCCAACTGGCACCCCATATTGTTCAGCAGATTTTCTTTGTAACAATTCCTCCTTTCTTACTGCTTCTACGGCTCGGGCCAAAGTTCTGGTGTATAATTAAGGTAGTTTCTACCGCCAAGCCCGCGTTTGTATTTTGACGGCATGATGTATCTACAAAGGAAATTTTAATGTTAAAACAAACACACTTTTGACTTATCCTGATCAAAGATACCCTTGCTTCAACGATCAGCTATGTAATGTTTACAATAATTATATTTCATTAAAACATCAACAAACTTACCTCTATTGCTACTAAAATCCTATAAAAAGTCGTTTTTAAAGTGTGACAAAGTCAACCGACATTAAATGCAAACAGCACCACATGTGAATATTGACTGTAATTTGCCGCTAGCTTAATACTAATGCTTTATGTGTGCCACGTGATGCAAACAACCTTATTAAGAAACAAACGTTCGAATATGCAACTAAAAATACGTTGGTTGTATTGCTGGTTGCGGACAAATTTTATCATTTATGAATTTAATCGCATTGCAAGCTTGTATAATAATTTTCACTAAACAAACGCTAAAGCAGATATAGGTTTTCAATATGCACATTTCAGTGACAGTAACAATATACAAATAGACTCGGGTAATATTTGTGTTTAAAATTGGTAGTAATTTTTTACAACCTGAAACAACTATTTCACGAAATGAGTTAAAGTCGCCCCGCCGGGTCAAAGTCACCCGATCTTACGGTACAAAAAAAAATGGTAAATTCACCTTTACTCACAACATCCCTAATACAGATCCCATTACTTACAATAAACAGTCTAAGTACAGTATATATACCATTGGGCCGCTGGATCTTAAAATTAAAATATGCTTTTTAAGCATCCTGTTTCTCTTCTATTCTAATCGATTGGTATTCGATAAATCAATAATAAAAGAAGATGACGAAACTTCAAATGATGTAAATATGTTAAAAGATTAAATTACCAAAACGAACTTGCTAGACCAAGATATCAACATAGGCAGACTATTCACGTTAAAGTCCCAAATATTAAAGATTTGTTTGGAGGTTATTATTATTGTCATTTTATAATGTTCGTATTTGTGTTTCTACAAATTCTTGTGCCGTTTAATCTCCAAATCAGTTCTTTTAGGAAGATACTTCTTTGGAGTTTTTGTTGCTTGTAAGTAATGTTATTAGTTAATAGTAATTTAATTTATAATTATTATTTATATTTATACCTATGCATATAATGAATGTGACTTTTTTTGACAAATTAATTCACGAAATTTTGATTTGGTTCGCATGAATATGAATGGTGGTATGGCATAGGTAAACATCCAACGGTCCGACGGTACGCATATGCTTTATATAAATTCTACAAACTGTAATTTATATATATATATATATATATATATTTTTTTAATTAATTTATTATTATTATTATAACCATTGCTGATCCTGCCAAATATTCTAACCTTATGGCGCGGCGTTCTTGAATGGACGACAAATCCTATATCGCAATTAGGCACCGTCCATATTAGTAATAAATAATGTTTTACCCTTTTTTTTTAAATCTCCACTTGATGAAATATTTTCATCTTAGATTTCTGTATTCCCTAGGGCTACCTTGTATAGTGGACAAAAGGAATTATATACAGAGAGATAAAAGAAATTTGACATATTTTAGCGTTTGTTCTTTTTTAACTAACCGCTTTAAAACAAATAAATTTTCTTTATTTGGGAACTGTTTTATATTTCTAGGGCTACTCTATATAATGGAAAAAAATGTGTTTACAAACAAAAAATATGTGTTTGCTCGTGTGTTAAAAAAGCTAAACGCTCTTGAAATATATTTATTTTCATTTCCATGCTGCTGTTTTATCATATACTACTACCCTGTATTGTCGAAGAAATATATTTTTTTTTATATACGAGGTAAAATAAAAGAAATTAGACGTATTTCACTGTGTTCTAAGTAAGCTAAATACTTATGAAATGAATTTTTGTGGCTGTGTCTGTTTCGTTTGATCCTACTAGCGCTACCCTGCATAATTGAAAAAAAAATATATACAAAAAAAGAGAAGTTCGACTAGGATGTCGTGCTGGCAACTCTGGGTAGTGACCTACGCGGATAGATCCTCTACATTAATCTGCTTTTAGTATAACTAAATATCTTGCCCCATCAGTAGGGTTTTACCATTTTTTGACTAATTTTTTCTTCGTTTTCAGGGGGCTGCCTCATCCTTTTTTATACTGTATATGTATGTCCCGCATACTGGACAAAAATTATTTTGGATTTAAAAAATAATATAAATATTACGTGATTTGACATTTGTCGAAATATTACGTTTTTTTTAAATATATATAGTAGAAACAATTGTCTGCCCCAGTAACTTCCACAATTTTTCATGGTCAGAATTTCCCCGAATATTTCTGTTTTTAGTTTGGCTATAATCGGTTTGTGCATTCCCAAAATATGATTTTTTTTACATTTTCAAAACCCTTAAAAATATCAAAGAGATACGTCCATGACACCAAAAATCTAATCCCCGCGAGACACTGACTTAGACTAAACTTAAAACAAACTAGTTTGACCGTTGTCAAATTATCGTGTGACGAAATTTTGTTGTTTGTACATACACACAAACCCACACACACAATCGAAGTAAATTATATTTCTCGTATTCTATGAACTCGAACGTATATATTTTGAAATATTTTGTAATTCCACGACCTCTATATACATATACATAATATTTGATAATACAATATATTGGGTGTTATATGGGAAGTAATAACGCTTCACAGGGCCGTGAACTTTAAACGAATTTAAGCAGCAGATTAAAGACTGACAGCTCTGGGCACTAACTTAAGCGGATGGGTTGTCTGTATTAATCTATTTTTAACTATTTTGCCGTTTCAGTAGTTCACATACGGTGGCTTCGGATTTTTGTACACGTGATCACAGTGTGAACGATGCACGACTGAGAAAACTGAATGAAGAATGGTTGTTTTGGTCTTTGGACACGAGAATCTTAAAATTTTGAATCTTTATATATCTGTAAATTAATTTTGTTTTCCCCTTTTCTTATTGTGGTGGAAAAATTGCCTAAACTACTAAATTTAACAGTAAATTAGTTTGAGATTTGCTTCAATTTTTGAGGAGGTTTTCAATTCGACATGTAAGTATTTTTTTCTTATGTTTATTCGCGCATATTGTTTAAATGGCTTGGCTGATTTTGATGAGTCAAACGCCAAATTCTAGAATAATATTAAAAAAAAAACATAGGTATAAGGCCGATAAAAGCAGCGAGTTTTATAAATAAATTAACATTTTTTAACTACTCTTTTTGAACTAAAGTATTGAGGTGCGTAATAGACATACAACTCCATTTGCTAAAAGGTGTCTCTTTAGCTATCCCGTTTGTAATTTCATCCATACAGGGTGACCATGAACCACATCGGTATGAATAAAAACGTTATTAACCGAGTACCTACCCTCATTATAACTTTTAACCGACTTCAAAAAAGGTAGAGGTGATCAATTTGACCCTATGTATTTTTTTGTTTGTGCATCGATTACTCCGCGATGGTTTGACCAATTTGGATGAAATTTTCAGGGGACATTCTTGATATTGCCGAAGTGGTGACATAGCAAGCATTTTAAAAAAATGTTAAAAGTGGCGGTAATTTTTTTATTTCTTTTGTTTGTACAGAGTCTTCCATTGAGGAAGAAAAACGGATACGGGGGAATATTTCCCAAGAAATTTAAAATAGCAAATCGATGTATTTTAGCCGGAGAATTCGGAAATCGTAACAAAAAAAATGCAATTGAATGAGAGACAAAAGACTTACGCCAAGGATGTTCCGTTTTTTAAACGGAACACTATATATTATATATTATATAAAAAAATATAATAAGAGCAAAATAACTTTCACATTCCTATCTTAGTTTTTGAGAACCTATCTTATGATGATAGTAAGGTGGTAATCTGCATTACCTATATTTCATATGAATATATTCAATTAAATAGGTAGTAAGTAATTTCCGTTTTTTTTTATTTGATTGGCCTCATAAGATAGTTTATCAAAAACTAAGGTAGAAATGTGAAAGTTATTTTGCACTAGGTCCAACCGTTCAGGTGCTATGACGGCTCAAAGAAGCATAAACTTAAATTTTCAAACATCAATATATCAAAAACAGTTGAAGATAGACATTAACCCCCGTATTCACTAGAAAGGTTTAAGACTTAGACTAGGTCTAGTTGTCATGGTACTTGAAACTCCACTCCTTCGCCAGCTTTGTTTCGTTTATGACACTGTCATTTTTTAATTGTGACATTTAGAGAAATTATTTGTTCAGTGGTTAAAAATGTCATCTTAAACCTACCACTGTCAAATTAGACCTGGTCTAAATATATAGGGTGTACGACTTTGGTGTAAGTCTTTTGTTTCTCATTCAATTGTTTTTTTGTTACGATTTTCGAATTCTCCGAGCTAAAATACATCGATTGGCTAATTTCAATTTCTTGAGAAATACGGGGGTCAAGTCAAAAAAATACCGGTTTTCCTCCCCAATGGATTACCCTGTAAAATATTTAAAATAGCGAAATGGCGCCATTTTGTTTTTTGCTTCAAGATGCATCGCAAGAATTTTTTTTAATATTCTACTACACAAACGTAGTTTAAAACCGTTCTAAAAGCATTTCCACACTACAATTATCAAATCTTAGTCCAAAATCTGATTCCTGAATTGAACAAAAATACAGCATGCATTTTCAATTCTTTTAAAAGATACGTATATAAATATATGACTATGTGCTATTCAGGAATCAGATTCAAGAATTGCAGTGTGAAAGCGCTATAAAAGTGTGTTTCCGTTGAAGATGTTGACGGTCTGCTTCTGAGGAGTGTAGAGACTGTAGCAGTACTCTTCTCGGGGGAGTCGAGCTGCAGCCGCCGGAGTATTTCAAACGCTTCACGATTGTCAAAAGTGCTATTTACGCCCTCAAAAGATGAAAAACTGTTAAATTGAGTTGCATATATATATCATACAAAAAAAATAAACAACTAAAGATTCAGCATGGAAATAAATTAAGTCAATCATCATCTTCATTTTTTTTTATATTATAAGTCCAACAAAATCTTAGTCAGTTTTGTTACAGATCGTTCCAGCTCCTCGTTCGTTAAAATAAAAATAACCAAAAAAGTTACGCAAGCTAATCTGACATAGTTTTGTTATCAAAAGGAAGTTATTTATCGTTCCAGTTTATTTATTTAAAGGTGACCAAACTTCCTAAAGATGCACAAAGTTACTGCACTACAATACACAGGTGTTTAACTTTTCAGTTATAGACGTTTTATAACTATTTGTATTATTACACTAGCTTCTCAATATATTCAGGGAAAGCAAGACAACTAATCAATAATCCGATGCATAAAGTTTAAATAAACGTCTATAATGTCATAATGTTCTTTTTTCATACATTTTCTTTTATATTTTTCAGTGATTTCTTTATCTTATACAAAAAAATTAAACAACTAAAGATTCAACATGGAAATAAATTAATTCAATCATCATCTTCATTTTTTTATAGAATAAGTCCAACAAAATCTTAAATCAGTTTTGTTACAGATCGTTCCAGCTCCTCGTTTGTTAAAATAAAAATAACCAAAAAAGTTACGCAAGTTAGTCTGACATAGTCTTGTTCTCAAAAGGAAGTTATTTATCGTTCCAGTTTATTTATTTAAAGGTGACCAAACTTCGTAAAGATTCACCAAGTTACTGCACTACAATACACAGGTGTTTAACTTTTCAGTTGTAGACGTTTTATAACTCTTTGTATTATTACACTAGCTCCTCAATATATTCAGGGAAAGCAAGACAACTAATCAATAATCCGATGCATAAAGTTTAAATAAACGTCTATAATGTCATAATGTTCTTTTTTCATACATTTTCTTTTATATTTTTCATTTATTTCTACACGATATATGAATATGATGACGGCACAGGACCCTTGCTTTTTAAAAAATATAGTCTTTGTAATCGCTAGCATTGCAGCTTAAATACTAACCAATCATAAACAAATACGTAAAAAAAATTAAGTTTTCGCAAAACACCGACTTCACGAAGTAAAATTTTCAAGGTTTGTTATTTTTCACTTTTTAGTGCATTTTTTTACGGAAGCGTATAAGGGCCACAATTTTTTTTATTTTTAAATTCTGACTTTGAAGTCAGAATTTAACAAAGTTCTGAGTTTAAAGTCAGAATCTAACAAAATTCTGAGTTTAAAGTCGAAATTTAGCTAAATTCTTAGTTTAGAGTCAGAAATTAACTAAATTCTGAGTTTAAAGTCGGAATTTAACTAGATTCTGAGTTTAAAGTCGCAATTTAACTAAATTCTGAGTTTAAAGTCAGAAATTAACTAAAATCTGAGTTTAAAGTTGGAATTTAACTAAATTCTGAGTTTAAAGTCAGAATTTAACCAAATGCATTTTTGACATCTCCTGCCAAACCTGAAATTGGTGTCAGGAGATAGATAATTAAATATTAAGACAGATGAGTAAAGAACATTTCGTTGCAAGTAAACTCGTTTGAGATTTACCGAGCTTCAAAGGGTCAAAATTGTCATTGTTTAAGCGCCATTTTCTCGAAAACAGTTAAATTTAGGCATAAGAAAGGTAACTCAATAAGTGCTTGGATTTTTTAGAAAAATATAAAAATTTAATAAAATATAGGGCATTTTATTTAAAAAACGGATGATGCCTCCGGTTTGAGGTAGAAGCGGCAACACCGCGCAATTTAAAATATTTTATAATATATATGTATATATATATATATATATATATATATATATATATATATATATATATATATATTATATGGGTATATTATGTTCATCTATGGCCAAAGCCAAATTCTCAAAACATCCTATTCGTTGGTTCTCCAGATATTTCTAATAGGACACTCAACTTGAATCACCCTGAAACAGAGGGGGAGATCTGTCACTATGTTTCGCGAGACACCCTTACATCGTTGAAACATTTTTGAACCGTTTCCTAAGACTTATTTATCGTTTTGTATTACCTTTTTTATTTTGTGAACCTTTTAATGTATATGTTTTCTTGTGTTTATTTTGGCTTTTTTTTCAGCAATAGAAATAAATTAAAATACATAAAATGAACTAATTAAACATATGTTTAATTTGTCAGGGACTTATTTAACATTCAAAAATCAAAATAGGAAACTTTTATTTTGTACACTCCTCCCTTCTATCATTTTTTAACTATCTGTAGTTTGGTGGAACAATTCATAGCGCATATGCCATTATTCAAACAAGAATAATGAACTTGTTTTCTTGGTTCCAGTCTGTTATGCAATCGTACGGACTAAATTCTGGCTTTGAACTCAGAATTTTGTTAAATTCCGACTTTAAACTCAGAATTTTGTTAAATTCTGACTTTAAACTCAGAATTTTATTAAATTCTTACTTTAAACTCAGAATTTAGTTAAATTCCGACTTTAAACTCAGAATTTTATTAAATTCCGACTTTGAACTCAGAATTTTGTTAAATTCCGACTTTAAACTCAGAATTGAAAAACAATAAAAATTGTGGCCCTTCTACGCTTCCGTATTTTTTTGAAGTCGGCTTAATTTTTTTATAAAAACTTTTAAGACAGAACCGTAGGCAAAAAGTGAAAAATCAGCGACAAGGTCTAATCAGGTTCAAAGTAAGATGAAAAGGTACCTACGTATTAGAAAAAACTGCACTTCCCCTTAATAAAATGTGTTATGTATAGGCAATTTAAATTACATTTCGGTTAAAAACGGGATTAAAAGTATTCACGCACTGCAGAACTACAAAGACATGAGTACGATTTACCATTTCAAATTTTGCAGTCATGTAAACAAAGGATCAATGCAAGGCGGTAAAGGGCCATTTTGTGGAAAAAAAGTTATATGCGACGGCATTTGCGTCAAAAAGTGGTCAAAAAATGGTCGAAAATGGACATGGAAATCTACTACTATTTAAGTCTAGATTTGATTTTTTCATAAAAATTCGAATTTAGCACCCAAGAATACATATTTCCCTAATGAAACCACGTTGAAGCTAATAAATATCTCTTACAGCTTTAAGATAATATGACAGCAGCGGAAGGCTTGCAAATCACCTATAATACTGCGTGCAGTTCCCCCCTAATGGGCACTGTCGGAGGCAAAATCACAGAAAAAGTAAAATAAAATTTATCTTTTGCGAAAATTAAAGACTTTACCTTAAAATAGTGAAAAGATGCACTTTTAGACTGAACTCTTTTTACCCCAACTGCTTTAAGACGAATATTTATGCAGCTACTCCGTTTACTCTAATGAGGGTACCCGAACGCTTAAAATGAAAAAAATAATGAACGGAGTGAACAGCCGAAACCAGCTAAAGGCATCTACTTCGCAAATTTGGAGAAATCCATTGACTACCCAGATCTAATAAGAAAATTAGTCAAATCAAATTTTATTTCATATGCAAATCACACTGCAAAAACTAAGTAATTGTAACAGTAAAAATCATCCCATTTCCCTTAAAGATTGTAATAAGAAGATTTCCTTCCTAATCGAAACTGCTGACAGGTAAAATCTAAAATTTGTACGAGCCATAAGAGGGATTATGCTAATTTTTGTAAACAACTCAAGGATTTCTGGGTTAATAAGATTCGGGCGAACGATGCAGGAAGAAGCAATTATTACAAAAATTTATGATAATGAAAGAGATTTTCTCAGAAAATTACGACTTAAAATTTCCATATCTGTATAAAGCATTCCAGGATGAGAGAAGTCGAACACATTAACACAATATAAGATTTAATTTAAATTCTTAGCTTAAAATGCAATTTTGGACTCAAAATGGAAAAACGATTGCAAAACTTGTGTTGTTAAAATCGGTTGTTTGTAGTTTTATAGGGTAATCCAATTATTTTTTAATTAAATAAATTAGTCAGTTAATTTAGTTTTGTTAAGAATTTTGCCTAGATGTAAAAATTTTTTCGAACCATTTAACTCTAAATTTTCAAAAACAGTATTATATCTTATTTAATCTCCCCACCCCCCTCTTATTTTTTGAACCAGTCAAATAAAAGTTTGGAATATGACTCTCTTCAACGGCAAAATAATTGGTAATTTTAAGTTGGGACTTAAACTAAAATTAAATGGAAAGCCTATTTACGGGTAATCTTAAAATTTTAAATAAAATTTCGATTTTCTCGGCTATAAACACCTCGTAACTAGAAGAGTGTTAGACAAAGCCCGCACCCTTATAAGAATATTTCAATTAGGCATAAAATATTGAAGTTTTAGTTTTTCAAGAATTTTTGTTCTTTATTTCAGTACTGCCACATTGTCGAATGAACGCTATTTTAAAAGAGGCAATTTTATTGTCCCTATGTCTTGGGGATGAAATGTTCAAACTTGAGATATTCCCTGCAAAAATTATTTAAACCGTTATCGAAGTAGGTCAAATTTTAAATTTGTAACTTGATTGGTACTAAAAATAAAATAGAGGGGGGAGGGGCAATAAGGGTCGCACTGTAGGTTTGAAAGGTGTTCCATAATGTCTTTTTGCATTACTCTCTATTGCAGACTTGCGTTTGTTGCTAGAAACGGAACTAACTTAGTAGTTATTTCTTTAACTGCCAACAAAATTATAACCCATTTATAAGAAAATGTTTTTTTTTCTTAATAATTTTGAATTTTTTAATACGAATGGTATAGGGTATATAAGCGTGAAAAAAACAGGTCATATTTTTAATTGATTTATTTGACCATGAAATGGGCTTCTTTTTGGTAGTTATAAATTTAGTACCTTTATAGATAACTCAACACAATCTGCATGGGGACCTAACTGGAAATTCTCTTTCGAATCTTTTGTTTTGCCTACAAATATGAAAGAAAACGCTTTTTATATGCAGGGTGGTGTAACCAAGATAAGATGAAGTAAACGGTAAGAATTTCGAAATTTTTTTTGCTATTATCGATAGTCAAACAAGCTAGGTTTTAAAATTATAGCCATAATACAAAGTGGCACGAAAAACTCATGACGAACCAAACTTTTCTTTTTTAAAATGGAACACCCGGTATATAATTATTCCAATTAATTCTTCTGTTCGTTAAGATCATTTTGATATAGGTTTATTTGGTCTAAAACTTATACAAAGGCCATTTAAAAAAAATGAAACAAGTAAGGAAAAACAAAATATTCCATAAAACGTTACATATCCTTGAATAGAATAATCGCTTGCAACTTATTTAATATTATTCACTGTTATACAGGGTGATCAAGATTTGCAAATACGCCCTGGGCTCATTCTTTTAGTGAGACACCCTGAATATTTTACTTTCATGTTAAAGATAACATAACTGGTTTTCAAAAAATTTCATACATGATGCCTTTCTGACCAACAGTGTTTTAGTAAACTGGCCGTGAATGTAAAATTCATTCTAATACGGTTATTCCGAATTTACTTTGTTTATTATTGAAAATCTAATATTAGGAGGCCATGACACCATCATGGTCTAAAATTTATTTTAAAAATGGCTGTACTGTGAGCATTTTTTTCAATTTTAACCGCGTCCCATTTCCTCAGTATAAGTTTTAGACCTAATAAACCCTATATCAAATATATGCGATTGTCCCATTTTAAAAAAATAAAAGTTTGGTTCGCCACGATTTTTTTGGACCACCCTGTATTATGGCTATAATTTTAAAGCATAGCGTGTTTAACTATCGATAATATCTAAAAGATTTCTTTTCGAAATCCCTCACCGTTTACTCATAATCGTCCACCCCATCTGTGTTGCACCACCCTGTCAAATGCTAAATGACTATGTTCAAAAGTAAATCGGGCCATATTTCACTATTCCTAATAAATGCAAATATTCATAAAGAAATATACCGATTTCTTTCTCTTCCCAAAAAGTGACGGTGTTGAAAGAAAAGCCTCAAAGCAACACAGGCCTTATATACATTTCTAAAAATATAAAAATTATCCCCCTTTTTAACTTAGATTCTAAAAAGCTAAAGAAAATTTGTACCAGTTTACACACAATAAAAAGGCAAAAAGCTTGACACACTTTTCAATGCACAGAAGTACTGCACGAATAGGGGAATATATGAAATTTTGGGTATTTTGAAAGTAAGCTACATATCTGTAATATTTTATGTTAAAGGAATTACTATAGCAGGTTCTAATTTGTGAAGAAATAATTTTGTGCGAAAGGCTGCTCTACATGGCTACACTTTTTAACTGGGCAATATCCAGGTTAATTAGTTTAAAGTTCATAGAGCCCTCTGACCTCTATTTACCTTTCCTTTATTGTTTATACGTGCTATATTTGCAAAGAAAGTAACAGCTTTTATTAATAATAAAAAGAGCTTTCTAATTATAAACATCTCTGAGAATAGAATTTGTAAATAAAACTACTAAACTTTTCCAAACTATCCATTCCTTGAGCATATATATATATATATATATATATATATATATATATATATATATATATATATATATATATATATATATATATATATATATATATATATATATATATATATATATATATATATATATATATATATATATATATATATATATATATATATATATATATATATATATATATATATATATATATATATATATATATATATATATATATATATATATATATATATATATATATATATATATATACATATTCAAAAATTGCTAAATCCTTTGTTTGTTTTGTAATGTAAAACTATCCTTTCCTATCTACAAGTAATTTAAAAAACATTTAGTAGCCAAATTACAAAAAGACGTCTACAATTTTTTAAAACTTTAAAATGTTTTTTCTATTTACAAAAAATTATTGAAAATCAGGTGCCATACCTCGAAAAATGCATGTCGTTTGTTTATTTATATTTTATTGGGCAGTAAGTTAGTGTTTTCCCACGCAACTCATGAGTCACAGTGGTAGGTACAAAAGTGTTTTTATCACAGTTCGTTTGTCAGGAATTTAAAGATAATTTTTTTTCTTTATTTTTTTAATTTAAACCTTTGTCATTTACTGCATTTTTCTTAGGTGAATCACTTCTTTAATAATTAATTTCTGGTACAGGTTATCTTCATTTATGATTCTGGTTTCAGAAAAATTAAATTCGTGTTTTGTGCTTTTTCTCACGTTTGCGTAAAGCAGTGGGTATACGTATACCCTTTTTTCTATTTTTTAACAGTTTAAACAAGGAATTTCATATACGAGCTTGGAATTTTTTTGAATTTTAGTTTTTAATTTTGTAATATATATATATATATATATATATATATATATATATATATATATATATATATATATATATCTAAGTCTTTTTTTATCAGTTTTTCGGGAAAATGATTAGCTATCCAGGTCTCTTTAACCTTATTGAGGGCTTCAGGACGGTATTCTGGTGATGTTAAAGATATGGCATGGTCATTTGACCAAGTTTCTTTTGTAAAGCATTTAATTACACGGGGCTTGCTAGTTTATAGCGGCCTGGGCCTAACGACCTCTGAAAAAAGCGAAATCGCGATCGCCGTTTGATTGAAATCGATCCTTGCGCCTTCCGCATTACAGGACATATTCCAGAGAGGGATCATGATAACCTTTCTGTGACGTTGGCGTGACGTGAAACAAAAATATATTATCATTATTTCCCTCAACGAAAGTCGAAAATCAACAGTGTAATTCAATGCCGATTGTCGTATTAGCCAGCGGAGTAGTTGTGTATTTTTCAAGCAAACGTTTTCTGCGAACTCAAATGTTTAAGTTAGTAATTAAGAAATAATTTAAAAAATCCTAATGATGTGAAATGCGAATTTTACTGGTCATACTGTATATAATATAAACTAAAATTTTACCAGTTTACCCCTGTTTCACACTTGATTTCTGTGTAAAATTTCAAATTAATTAAGTAGTATTTTGTCGTAACACTGGAACCTGTAGTGGAAGATAGATCAAAATACAAGAGTTCTAACCACACTACACCGCAACTTGTTACGTTCTGCACGCGCGTTTCGCTAACCAAGTTAGCTTGGTTATCGAAACGTGCGTCCAGAACATATCATCCCTATATGACAATTATTTTTTGTTCCTTTTTAAGTCCATCGGTTAAGTAGTTTTTAAGCTAAACCGCGCATGGACAGAACGACAGACTAACAGAAATAGGAGAATATGTTTTTCGGGAACTTGGCCCTCTAAAGATAGCTTTAAAAGATACAGAACTTACGATTTCACGATTACAATACTTCCCAATTCAGAGTGTAATAAAAATTAGAATAAAAAATATGTAATGAATTTTCTAAATACGACATGTAACAAGAATAATTAAAATCAAAATGTGGCATAAATCATTTACCAATACTGAGAATAAATTTTAAACTAGAGGTAAGTAAATCGAGGCTTTCGTTAAAAAACATATTATACCCCTTTGATGTTGTCAGTTGTCGATAGCCCTTTGATCTCGGGTTAGTATTGATCTTGCCTGAATGCTGTCCTAGGAACAGAAAACATTTTAATACACACAAATAAAGAGAGGAATTTAATTTTAATGTCAATTATTGTCAGTGGTCCTCAGTATTGCCAATATTATCAAACTCAGTTGTATTACTGTGTTTGTTCCAGACCTAATTAGAGATGGAATCCTATTGAATAGGTTTCATTATTTCATTCGTATTTAGGATCCTGTAAAGTACATGTAGATAGTGCAAATAAATAGATGCACGCAAATGTTTACAATTTAGGATGCACGTTTAAATTATATGTTTGTATGGGAGTTCAAAAATGCAAAAATTCAATGGAAATGTGTAGTTTAAACATTAGTTTCGATTTATGCAAGGTATATGATTTGAATTGTGAATAATATCATTACAGTTTATTTGTATTAAGTTTTGAACATACAGCACGAGTCCTGTTTTCAGTAAGAATTCTATTTTTGATATTTTAAGCTGGAGTTTTATAATAATTGGATTACGTTGCGTGTCTCAAACAAAATTTTGTAGCCTGCATTACGGTTACTCAAATATAATGAAAAAACTGCGCAGAGGTCGCGCTTTGTCAGTTAATACGAGAGCCCTCTCTCAATGCCTCATTTCAAGGAATCTAGAGTTCCTCAGGAACAATCTGCTAATTACTGAGGCGTCACCCAAAGCGTGATGCACCTGGGCTACCTGATTGACATTCGCATGCCTTTTAAACCCCAGCACCAAGTTTGGTTTAAGATGCTCCAAATTAAAAGTGAGGCTGGATTTATTATTTATGTCATTTATTTTTAATGACTTTTTTAGTGCTTATATTTAAAAAGCTAAACTGTGGGAAAGCTGCTTTTAGCATGTTCAAAATATTCGTCACTGGAAAGCGGTTACTCAGGGCAGATATACAGGGTGAAAGGAAAATCACCAAAAATTCTTTAATACCTAAAAGTACTCTCTGAGTACTGCAGGTGTTGTAATTTGGAACGCTAGTTACATTAAATTATTGCATTCGATTTAGAAATTAGATTTTAAATTCTTGTCGCCTAATTATTCTTAAAATTTGCCTTTACCCACAATTTTTCCTCGTATAGAATTCCACTACATACAGATAGCATAATCTGATATATAAACCTTGAATTATTTGGCAGTAACTTTAAACTAATCCTGCAATTTATCTCAATACAATTATTACTAGTATTATTACTATTTATTATCGATAACTTTATTTACATAATCTATAAAAAATAAATTATGTAATTATTTATTAATAATTATAAATTATGTAATTATTTATAAACATCCAGAAATCGGTCATTTTGAAAACATGTAGCATCGTTAGATCATTTCTTAATACTCAATAGTTTTTTTTCCTTTTCCTTTCTTTTTGTACTGACTTGGTATAATCTCGTCAGTATAAAATACAACCACAGGAATACTGTGAGACAACAAGTCGAGATAATAATAATAAAAGACGAGTGGACAACTATTCCCAGAGATAGAAGAGATAGAAGGATTTGTGATCGCAATACAGTACCAAGTTATTAACACACGAAATTACACGAAACTCATCATTAAAGACTGGTTTGTTGAATCCGATAAGTGTCGAAAATGTAGTGAGAGATCAGAGACTATCAAGCATATAACATATGGCTCCACTTACCTAGCAAACACCGACTACCTCCAGTGACATAACCAGATGTGTAACATCATACACCAGAAGCTTGCCAATAAATACCAACTCCTGAACACTTTTGTGCTTTGTTATAAATGCCAACCAAGTTCAGTGTTTGAAACTAATGCCTTCAAACTGTACTACGACCAGGCAATTATCACCGACAGACGGGTGACGAATAATCGGCCTGATGTGGTACTATTAAATAAGAAAACAAAGGCAGCTTATTTGGTAGATGTCGCTGTACCCAACAACAACGTGTTGGATAAATATCAAAAGAAAAAGTCCAAATATGCGGAGCTGGCCATCGAGATACAGCAGATGTGGCAACATTAGAACAGAACCTGAATATCATAGAACTGCATACTAATACATTAATCGACATCCAGAAGGTAGTCCTGCTCAGTACTTGTCACATAGTACGAAAATTCTTACAGGACATAGAACAAATAGAAACCAGCTCACTCCTTTTGATGCATGCATCCGGGATGGGATTGGATCGAACATTTCTTGAGAAAATGATTATAAATTTCGTTCATAATAATAATAATATTAATATTAAATAAAGAAATAAGAAAAAGAAATAAATTTCAGTTTATAGAATTTGTATAAAGGTATCTCGAAATAACTATATGCATATAATATGAACTATGTTATATATACGTAGGGAAATTCTGTCTGGAGGAAGTTTTGGGTGAAGGCAAATTTACCCATATTTTTTGTACTAGTAAATATATTTTTCATAGTCAGTGGGAGTAGGCAATCTTTTTTTTAATTTTATACTTAATAATTTATTTTACTATTTTTAGTCACTAATTAAAATTGCAACAATATTTAATTTTCAGAATCAAGAAATATTATTTATCAGTTAATATCCCTGAAAATAAAATCTTTTATCAAAACTAAAAAAGACGTTTAAATACATATCTTTCTGAGCCACTCTGTATTCTATTTAAAATTATACGGCTTATTACTATTTTTTACACAAATCTTAGTTTTAAATATAGATTTAATACACATCCCTTAAGTTTAATTATTAAGCAAAAAAAAAATATCTTTTACACTAAAAATAAAACTGGAGATATTTCGCCTAAGCTATTGTTTAGTGCTTTGTACGTAGGAACAATTTCCGCGAATTTCGAATATTCAGTAAAGTTAGTATACATTACTTTGTTACCCCAGGTAATACGATACATATCTACTCCAAAATGGAAAAGCCTCATCCCCAAATAATGAGCGGAGTTCCAATATTATAATGGAAAGGTGTAGCAACGACTTGAAGATTCCGAATTGAAAAATCGCATCGTTATTTCAGTAAAGGTAATATGATCTTCAGCTAACAAAGCGAATATATTTCCATAAATATATTAGCAAGCTGGTAGAAAAATAATTTTGGCTTCTTAAAATTACGTTTTAGTAATAATCTTAAAGTAAAAACTAAATATGTAAATTGCGGGATACGAAAGAAAACCGGGCGGTCCTTAAAATAAAGGTTCATAGTCTTAAGCAAGCGGAAAAGTAAAATTTGTGTACGCAAATAAATTTTATGTTATTTTATTTGTTGTAATAGTTTGCCGCTTCACCTATAAAGTCCACTTGTAATTGGGATTTGCCTAGAGTCTCCATGCACTTGCCGCTAGAAGGTTCTAGCTATTTCCAGTGCCGCCTATACATTTCGAGCATTTGTTTTCATTTCTATATAAATGCGTTGCGTTGAATTATATATATTATTTCGGAGTAACGATGGCGAGCAAAAGAGTAAAAACAATTCGAAGCGGTGCATGTGAAGTTATTGCGAGCGTTATAGAGGCCTCTACTAGAGAAGCCAAAAATAATAGTTTGACTATTCCAATTCAAAATCGAACGTGTTTCGGAAAGTAGTATAAGAAAAAATTCAAAGAGACCATAATGATCGCTCATGTTCTACTTCACCTTTAAAATCTACTGGTAAAAAAAGACCCCGATTATCATACAAAGATAAAATTGACGATGGTGATTTTCAAGTAATTCGACGAACAATAGAGGATTTTTATATAAACTTGAAGAAATGGTTTTGTTTGGCGCAAGTGCCAAAATAAACGAAAATTGCTCATTGAGAGACCAAATATTTTTCGCTGGCGGGTGTAAGGCAATATAGGCAAGAAGGACGCAATATTGTGTATCTAGACGAAACCTGTGTAGATAATGATATGACAGTGAACAAATGCTGGCAAAGTGAAAGTGTTACAGGTGTTGTTCAGGGAATCCGCTCTAGTAGTCGCTTTATAATAGTTCATGCTGGTTCAGAAGCCGGATTTGTTCCAGGTGCTGCTTTAGTTTTTCGCTCGGGACTAACAACTGGAGACTATCATAGACAGATGAATAGAGATAATTTTGAAAAGTGGTTGCTCGAGAAGCTTCTACCTAACATTCCTCCCAAATTAGTCGTGATAATGGATAATGCGTCTTATCATTCTCACGCAGAAGATAAAGTGCCAACTAAATATTCCACAAAATATCAATATCAAAAATCATATGATATCGTGCCTTAAATCGAACAATCGTGTATGTGATCCAACGTGGAGAAAATATTAATTATATGAAGTAATATCAGCCAACAAGCCTAGAAAAAAAAGTATAAAATTGGCGGTCTTTAACGTAACCTCGGTCATACACCTTTAAGGCTGCCTCCATACATGTGCAACCTCAACCCTATTGAACTTGCATGGGCAGGAGTAAAAAAATATATTCGAGAGCGCAACACCGGTGAACTTTCAATTAAAGATTTAAATATAATAACATTAAAAGCGGTTGACCCAATATCAGCTGAAAATTGGAAATCGTATGTTAAACATGTTCGTTCTATTGAAGTAGATGGCAAAATTGAAACGGCTTTTGATGATTTAGTTATCACACTGGGATCTTCAAGTAGTGATGAGGAAACCTCATCATTTTCAGAGGAAGACAACGATTTAGAAGGAATCGAACTATCAGAATCACAGCCGTCAACCTCAAAAATGGCAAAAATATTGGTAGGAATCCAATATGATGGAAGAAAATGAAGCCTACTATTCAAACATTTGAAAAGATAGTATATGTTACTAAATGGCTATGTAATGAACTAAATTGGGTCACATTTCACTGCTCCTAATAAAACGAAAGATTCATAACGTGGTTATGAGTTTCGGGTAAAGGAAATTTACTTATTTTTGTTTATCTCTTTAGAGCTTTAAGTGATATATGTCCGAAAATAGTTCGGCTAAAATATGTACAAAGCTTACAAAGAAGTGATTTCTAAATTAATTTGTAAATATCCACACCATCAAGTGTTATGATGTTTTATAAGCTTTTATTTAATTTGCTTTCTTCGAATGTCTGTCTTTCCGATTCACATGTTTTTCTTCTTTCCAGTTCGTTGCCTCTCTTTCCGGTTCAAATTTTCGAATCTGTTTTTCAAGCCAGTGGCGCTTCCAGAACTCTGGTCTGGGGTGGGTAGTGGTTGGCAGCAGGGGGGGAGAGGGGTGTACACCCGACACCCGTTTAGGCAAATTTTAAACAGATTAGGAAATTAAAGAGTTATTATTTAGCCGTACTTAACCTTATTTTTAAAATTCAGAAACTAAAGTAATGATAGAATATTTGGAAATAAAATATATTCATACATTCAAAATTATGATAATATATCTAATAAATAGTATATGCTTTGTAAAAATTAAATGGAGACATAGCAATTACAAATTTTAGTATTTTTACTGCAACTGACAAAACATTTATCGTTCCCGTCTTCCATCCCGTTCGTGTATAAATTCTGACAGCGGTAAGGGGGTAAGACCGCCAAACGCCTTACGTGTGCGAGACGTTGTTGCCATATCAGTCGAATATTATTCATTCATCGAAAAATTATCACAATAATATTTATCAAATTTTCCATTTAATAATTTATTGTTAAAAATATTAGAGGCAAAATAATTTTTAATATTTAAAAAAATTAGGTATTAGGTGTCTGGGGGCGGGGTAATTACCCCTTTTACCCTCCCTGGAAGCGCCCTTGTTTCAAGCACTTGCTGGTGTTCGATTAAGCTAAAATTTGGCACATCTCGGTGAAAATACGACAATAAATGGGACCATGGAGTAGAAAATTGTGAATATCTTATACAGGGTAGGTAAAAAATAATGCTAAAAAGTACAAAATAAAATAAAGGTGAAAAATCTTTTAAAGAAAAACTTGAATATTTTCTTAAAAATTCTCAATGAGGGTTGGGTTTTTCTGCAGATTTACGATTTAACTTCCTACACTAAATACTATTTTCTAGTATTTTTCAGTTCAATAGTTTACACACAATAACGTTTATTTTTTATTTATGCAATTTTAAAACTATAGTTATCGTTTAAAAGGAGTCTCACTCATTATTACCAATTCGAATAAAATATTAAAAAACCTGACATGATAATATATATGATTCGGTTCGGTTCGAATAGTTTTCCTTTTTAGCTTAATATTACTTAGCATATCTTTTACATGATTCTATATTCCGTGACATAGAGGCTAGGTCAAATACACTTTTGCATATATCTGAAATATTCACATACATCCGACGGTTTCGTTGTACATTATAAATAAAATCGCCCTAGTCTTCCCTGAGCACCTAACCTTAGTGTTTTATGGCCTGGAATCGTTAAAGATTGTATCTATCCATATAAATCCTTTTCAGACTGAATATTAAGAGGTTAGATTTTTGTTAATACTTTGATTATTAACGTTTGAAGGATACTTTTTTTTTGGCTTGGGGGTATACGTGGACTATATTTTTAGGAGTTTATTTGTATGTATCCATCGTTTTGAGTTTAGTCATATGTTGTACTTATGTTTTAAAGTAAATGGGTTAAAGAAAAAATAAGAACGACCTGTTAAAATAAGAAATGTAAGAACACATATTACACATATATGAGCTTCTCAACTTTGAATTTAGGTAGAGTTATTAATTTTTTTATCAAACGATTTTCAAAATATAAGGTTTGTTTGAAAATTAGCAACGATACATCGCACTTTTTAATCAGATACCTATCATGACAGGGCTAAAAAAATATTTGCTGCACTCTCTCTCTCTCTCTCTCCTTCTCGCCTTCTCCCCTTGCGTCGCTTCTACATAACTCAATACGTTATTTTTTCTATTTATCTTGTTTGATGTATGCTTTTGTAATTTGTAATTGTAAAAAATGGTATATAGTTAAGTAGAAACAAGAAAATAACAAAATTATTTTATCAATAATCAAAAACTGACAAAAAAAGTTTTTGACATTTTGCTTTTTGTTCCATACAAACTAACCAAGGCCTACCTACTAATTGGACATAAAAGAAAATTTTAGAAAATTTCGAATGTTAGGCTTGTTTTTCAAAATATTTCATACATGTATATATTTTTGGAAAACCCACATTATTTCTAATATATATGAAAAATAATATATAGGGTGTGTCATTTAAAAAATAAAGTAGGGTCCGATATCTTTTTGACTTGACTCCATATAGTTCTCGCCTTTTTGATAAGATTACAGATAGCTGTGAAACGAGGGGTGCCTGAAAATGCAACATTTTCAAAAACTCCCTGTATCTCAAAAACTAAAAAGGATATGAAAATTTTGTTAAGCCATCTTTAACTTCACAATAAAATAGCACCTATCGCGAAAACCGCAACCTTCTATCTTTTAAAATAAGGGAGATACCCCGCAAAAGTGCCGAAAACGGGATACCTTGTAAAAGACAATCACGATTAGATACCATGGCATTGTATTGCCATCGGCTTTATGTATGTATATCAAATTTCAGTCAATTTCGATAACAGGAACTGGTTCAAAAGTTACTTGTAAAATTTGATTCAAACATACACGCAGTCTAACTAACTAAAATACAAGTGAAGTTAAATAAAAGCTTTTAAAAAGGATTGTATACCTTGGTGGAAGACACCGTACACACAAACATTTACTTTTGGCGAATCCCTTTCAATTTCAGGAAATTCTCGGGGATTTTCTTTTCCATGTGCGGCAATTATGTTTATTAACCTTTCGTTCAAATAAAATAAAACGTTGCTTCCTGTCTTCGTGTGACATTATTATTTGCCCATTAGGAAATTGTATCGTTAAATCTAGAATTGTTTCACATGTATACTATCTTGTTCGGAAGCGTGGGGTATATATTGCTGAAATGTATGAATTTTGTATGCTTTACATTTAATTATCTTTAATTTTCGACATCCACTTTCTGGCAGGGGTTATTTTGGTATACTGAACGAAATCTGCATCTGGATACTGTTATTGATTTTATCTCTGCATATGTGATTACTAAAAATGCTTTATCGATTTGGTTATATATTGCAAAAATCGATAAAAATTCGACTATATTGCATTTGACAACCACATATGTATTAAAAAACTTATTTAATGGTTGACACGACTTATACATACTTTTGTTCCAAGGCTCACTTTGTATCGCAAAAAGATTGAAGTTACGTGCAAAGAAAGTGTTTTACAAATTAATTAAAAAATCTGAATATGTAAAATTAATATATTCAGCCTATGAATTTTTGAGAAGGAAAAGTATCAGGCTATCGAAGGGCATAATACAGTTCTATTAAAAAAAATTAAAATGTAATTATAAAAAATTCCGAGTACTTTTGACATAATAATTAGATATAAATTTTACATTCTTATTGCAGCTTCCTGTTTCCTATAAAATTATAAACTGCAATTTTAAATTTGACATTTCTGTCTGACAATCTGATGGCGGCGGACATCACGTCGATCTTTTTAAATATGGACCCGCATTTTTTATTGAAGTATGAAACTCCAAACACACTGTATCCCACTGCAACAATATCATTCAATTAATCCCATTAAAATGTCTGGAACATAATAAAACATCTTCAATAATTTCAACGATATTTTAATAGTTTCTCTTGACTATTTATACTGCTAATAATGATAATAAATAAATTAATGTAAACGTTAGAAAAACCTTAACAAATAATTGATAGATTGATCGACTTACCTGTAAGGATGATCGATCTAAATTATTCTAGCTGTCGTCCGGAATGATTATTACACTCTGTAGTATGCATGATTCATGCTAACCGGCCACAAAATTCCAAAGATAAGAAAACGTAAACATCCGTGGTGTCCTGCCTGCCTGTTTCTGAATATTCGTCATTGCATTTTCATAGCAAATTAGAGGAATGGGTGAAAATAAGAAGAAGGGTATGGGTGGGTTGTAATAATCATTCCGAACGACAGCTAGAATAATTTAGATCGATCATCCTTACAGGTAAGTCGATCAATCTATCAATTATTCGTCGCTGTCGTCCTTCATGATTATTACACTCTGTAAATGTTTAAAGAAAACTGATCTAATTTGCTCTCCAACATATAAATATTTTAATTCATTATACATACATTGGTGTATATAAAGTACTTAAAGAAAGAAATTATCACGCAAATTTACAATAAATCTAATGTATGGGCAATGTCTAAATACATTCCATCATAAACAGATACATAATATAATAAAAACATAACTGTAATAATTAATATTAGATACAGCAATAATGTTTAATTTTAGACAAACTAAGTAGTATAGGTAAAATTTTTGATTTTATATAATATATATATATATATATATATTTATTTTTTTATTTATTTATTATTTTTTTTTAATTTATTTATTTATTTATTTATTTTTTTTTTAAAGGGATTGCACTATTGATCGCGCAAAAGTGGTTGGACAGGCTGTAATTGGTCTGTTATAAAATTGAGAAAAAACTCTTGAATCTTTTGTCCAACCTGCGGTGTTCCTAATAACTTCAATGTTCACCCCAGCCCTAAATGCTGCTGATGTACTGGCGTGTCGAGTACTGTGCGTTGTAAAACACGATATATCTATGCCACTTTTCTCAAGAATATTTTTAACCCACCTGCTTAAAGTTTGTGAAGTGGCAGAGCGATGAGGTTTACGCCATGTAATAAAAAGTTGTTCCTTGTTTTTAGGCCTTAAATTTTTTGTCTTCTCAATGTAAAAAGATAATGTTTTTAATACACATAAATTGGGTTTTTCCTGAAACCGAGGAAAAACCATTAAAGGCTGTAGTTTTTTATATCCAGAAGTTTTGATTTTTTCTGGAACTCTTATTTCCCCCTTACTGTCAGTGATTTTTATGTTTTTAATATAAATTTTCGACAACGTTTGCATCCTGTGAGCTGATGTTAAAGCTAGCAGAGTAACTAATTTGTAACTGAGTAGCTCTAGAGATAGTGTTTCCAAGGGAAACATGTTAGCTAAGTATTCCAAAACTACTTTTGGATCCCAGGTTGCCGCATATTTCGGTTGGGGTGGATTTAGGTTGTAGACGCCTTATTATCTTTTTCCTCTGGGGAAAAAATTAATGAAAGGGCAGCGCGATGAGTATTCAGGGACGAAAAAGATATTCCTGTAGATTGTAACTCTGAAAAATATCCTAATATTACCTTTAAGTTATAATTATAGGGATCTTGATCTTTTTCCAAGCAGTAGTTCCACCATTTTGTTAAACAATTATCGTACTGTTTAATCGAACTATTTGCCAATGACGCTAGTAGTGTCGGTATTACTTCGATGGGTGTTCCTTTTTGTATAAAAGATTGCCTGATAATTTCCCGGCCACCAGGGTAGTTTTTTGAAGAGGATCCGTCAACCTAAAAGGTGATATGACAATTTCATTAAAAGGGTGAAATCTTAAAGGCTCGTCAGTTAATAATTCTTTAAACCGAGGATACCAGTACTGAGAAGGCCAGTCGGGCACTACTAAAATACCAGTAGCTTTATCATGAACAATCTTATCAAGAACTTTTCCGATTATTTGGAAAGGAGGGAAAGCATAGAAAAAATATGGTTTCCAGTCTATGGTAAAAGCATCCACCTTAATCGATTCTGGATCAGGGTGCCATGATATAAAATCCTGGCATTTCCTATTTTGATATGTTGCAAATAGATCGATATTGGGAAAACCGAAAATATTGGTAATTTGTTGAAATATGGTATTTTTTAATTCATATTCGCTTGACATATTTTTTATTCGCGATTCAGAGTCCGCTATTATGTTGTTTGCTGAGCTGATATATGATGCTTGTATGAAAATATTTTTGGATTCGCACCAGTCCCAAATTTCTTTCGAAATTTTATTGAGTCTGGTATGTTGAATGCTTCCCATTTTATTGATGGTAGCAATTGCCGTGGTATTGTCGATTCTTATAAGAATGTTTTTGTTGTTTATATTTTTTGAAAATGATCTTAAGGCATTAAAAGCGGCGATTAACTCTAGACAATTAATGTGGAGTTGCTTTTCTTTAGAGTTCCAAAAACCATGAGTTTTAATGTTTCCCCAATATGCACCCCAGCCCGTATTAGAAGCATCTGAGTATATTTCCATATCAAAATGTGTATGCCCAATGTGTAGCTTGCTGTTTGGAATATTATCCAACCACCATTTAAATTGTAATTTTGATTCATTGGATATACACATTTTTTTATTATAGTCGCCGTCTGGAAAGAGCGCTTTATGTTTTTCCCTCTCTAGGCTCTTTAAATGAAGCCAACCATATTTAACAACAGGTTTAATGGACACTAATGTTCCAATTATTCTAGCAAAAACTCTAATTCGACATGTTTTTGTATTATAAATAGAACGGATTTTATGTAAAACGCTTTCTGCTTTCTTAGATGGTAATTTAATTGACATTTCGTAACTATTTATTGTAAACCCTAGATGCGTTATCTCGTGTTTAGGCGTTAACTCACTTTTACGTAAGTTTAAATTAAACCCTAATTTGCGTAACAATTTTAGAGCAATATTCGTGTGTTTTGTTGATTCCCTTGGTGTTTTAGAAATAAAGATAAAAATCGTCTAAATAGGCTGAGCATAACACCCCTTTTTCCCTTAAATATTCTAAGATCGGCCTGGATACCTTGGTGAATATATAAGGCCCTAAATTTAAACCAAAAGGTAGGCAATTAAATTCATACAATTTGTTATTAAATTTAAAACGTAGATATTTCCTATACTTATTTTTTATTGATAGTGAAAAATATGCGTCTTTAAGGTCAATGCTTGTAAAATAACAGGATGGTGTAATAAGTTTTAGAACAGTTCGGTAATCTTCAAGTTTAAAATGTGGCGTTTTTATAAACTTGTTTAAATTTTTAAGATTTAAAATAAATCTGTTACTACCATCTGCCTTTTGGCGAAGAAAAAAGGGCGAAAGAAATTCGCCACGTTTATGGTTACATTTAGATATGGCTCCTTTGTCTAATAATTTTTTGATCTCTTCTTCATATTTGGACAATTCTGAATTAGTTATGTTAATTTTAGGGGTAAAAAATTGCATAGGTTTCCTTTCGAAAGGAATAGATATACCTTTAACCCAGTGTAGAACCATTTTATTTTGTGTTATGCATCTCCAAGTATTTACCTTTGACGTGACTCCTCCCGAAAGCCGCTTATTTAATTCTGGTACTGGTTGAATCTCGTTCCTCGCTGTTGGTACGGTTTCCGAAACATTGATTTGATTAAATCTCCTGGTATCTTTTTCCTTGGCTTGTTCTGCGTCGGGTAGTAGTTTAAATGACTGCTATTTGATTTTGTCTTCGTGTCGCGCCTCTGGTAACCTGAGGGTCCTGGTTGAGGTACCTTCGCAAAGTAAGATTTTTTGAACGTGGGTGTCACTCTTAATTCCCTGCTGGTTTTTGTCACTGTTTTGTCCGACTGGATTGATTCTTGTAGATTTTTTCCAAAGAGAAAATCGTCAATTGGGCATTCGCCGACAACTTTTCGCTTATCCTCCTTTAGAAAGGGTTTTAAAAGGAAACGTCGATGATTTGACAGCTGGTGAAAATTGTCGCATATTAGTTGGCCACTGTCAGCTAGTACTCGTAACAGATTGTCGTCCTCTTGTAAATTGCCCTTGCTATTTTTTGTAACCAAAACATTCGATATTATGCAACCTGTAGCCGCTAATACACTCGTCATTTGAGTTTGAAGTTGGATCAAAAATTGATCCTGCTTTTTTGCCTCTCTGCTTAGGCATATCTCAATTTCTGTGTTTAGTTTGGGGGGAGTTAGAGCACAGTTTTTTGGAAGTGGGTATTTCTTAATAAGCTCTCCCACGGTACTTTTATCAACTCCCTTCCTTATGTAATTTTCCCACCGAAGAGCTACTTCCGCATGAAAATCAGCTCTTTGTTTGTTCTCAGAGGCTGGGTTGGACCCCAAAATATCATAAGTAGGTTGAGACACAGCAAATGTTTGCTCCTGGGGTACAGGATCGTTTCTCCCTTCTTCTGTAACAACAGAAAACCGTGCAGTTCTTTGATTACGAAAAAAAAATGGGGCCAACCTCATTAAATCGATTATTATTATTATTGCGTAATATTTACAACATAAAAATCAATTGTCTATATTACAGATTTGTTAATAAAAGGACAGAAATAAGCAAGATATAAAATCAATTGCCTATGCTAGTTAATTAATTGCCCAAAGATAAGCAAGATATAGAATCAATTGCCTATTACAGATTCGTTAGGAAATGGGCAAAAATAAGCAAGATATAAAATCAATTGCCTATAGCATTTACTCACTGATTTATTAGGTATTTAATGGCCCATCCAAACAAAATCAAAACAAAAAAAGATAACACATAAATATGTTATCTAAAAGTCTGTTCTATATTTATGATTGCCACATTTTGGCGTAAAAAATGCACTTATAAGACAATAAGGATTATGCACCTACCTTCAACTTCTTTGAGGTCACTGTTTCCACTTAAAGTAGCCTCTTGAACTTCTCTCTGAATTTCTATTAATTTTTCCAGTATTTGGTCGTATTTTTCACTTCTTTTAAACACTTTCGGTCGTAATAAAGTGTGTTCTTCTTCACTCTCAGAATCGGAAGATGATAAAATACGTTTACGATTTATTTTCGGCATTTTTCACCAACAAAAACTTATACTATTTCCACTTGTACAAACTCTTTCACAGATCAACCAATTTTATTTGTGAATCGGCCCGCACAAAAAAATGCATTGACGAATATTCAGAAACAGGCAGGCAGGACACCACGGATGTTTACGTTTTCTTATCTTTGGAATTTTGTGGCCGGTTAGCATGAATCATGCATACTACAGAGTGTAATAATCATGAAGGACGACAGCGATGAATAATAATGTTTTATTTACGTCTCTGTGTTAAGCAACCTAGAAACATTTCGAAGACCCATATCAGCAAATTAGCATAATTTCAGCTTTGGGTTTTCAGAAATGACAATATACCCATATTTTTTTCTTTATTGGAAATATAATTTGTTGAGCTGCTGTTCTTCAGGATACGTCTCAAAATATCTTTATGTTGTTTATTTCCTCAAACTATGGAAATTCCTTTTTACATATTTGTACTGAACCTGTGCCAATTCTAGAGTGTGCGATGGTCTTTTAAAATGCTTTTATGCTTAGTATATGCTTGCGATAATAATATTAAAATTTTACATTATTTTTAATAGTGCTGCTGCTCCCTATAAAAAAATTATCTATGGTTTTCTTAACTTCCAGTTTAATTTAAATACGATTATTACAAACCTAAACAGTAAAAAAAAATCTTGAAAAATTAAATTCATTGGAAACACTCATTGAAGATCATTTATTTGGATCAAAACGTTTCAATGCGAAAAAACTAAGTAATTGTAGTAACTAGCATAGGAAACTATAAAACAGCTATACAAAATACAGGTTTTTATTTAAAAAACATGATCTGATGATTTGTTGGATATGCTCTCATTTAGAATGTGCCCCAAAATAGCTTAACCTAGGTTAGGTTAGGTTTAGTTAAATTTATATTCCACCTAGTATTTTAAGCTATTGTTTTTTCCGATACGATTTTTTTTTTCGAAACAAAGCTATGGTAATATGCAATGGGCCTTTAAAATGTTTTTATGTTCAGCTCTTGCTTCCCATAGTAACATCAAAATTACAGAATATGATAAGTTTCAGGACACTTTAAACGTTGTTTTAAATAAGATATGATTATCTACTAGTTGGTCTTACCTTTGAAACAAACTTAGATAGTAACATAACAAATGTGAGCTGTAAAGGGAAATTAAAAAGAAAAAAATCGGGGAAATTATTGAAGATATTTTATTCAGTTTGAAATGTTTTATTGCGAATAAAATATTATAATAGTAGGATGTAGTGAGTTTTGGAGCTTACAAAATTCTATAAAATTACATGCACAGGGTATTTGGTTACATTTTGAACATGGTCTACACGTTTTATTTTCTAAGATACCAAAATTATTAGGATTTTATCTAAACTTTAGCAGAAAAAATAAAATAACACCGAAAATTCCGAAATCAGCATCAACTGCCTTATTTTAAATGGACCCTCCTGTATAATATATAACCGTCAAATGTGTTTTTTCTTACTGATTATAAATATATTAGGTTTGATACCCTACAACCAAATATGGCTGTCATCGTCAAAATACCCGACACTGGTCTACAAATAATCCTCATATAATCCAAAAAATAAAAAGTCAAGGATATCAGTGTCAATTAACGTTTGGTGTGGAAATATATAAGATCCAAGTAATATTGATCGAAACTTGACAGGAGAATATTATTTGCATTTGTTACAAAATGAGATTGCACAACAGACTGATGATTTACCAGTGAACATTTCAGCTAGGATAATGTGGCAGCAAGATGGTGCTCCGCCCCATAGCGTAATTCAAGTGAAAAACTATATTAATTTGGAATATTCAAATGGCTGGATTGGAAAGGGAGGAAGAATTGCTTGGCCCCCAAACAGTCCTGATTTGACTCTAATGAACTTCTTCTTTGGGGGACACATTACGAATATAATATATAAAACAACATGCGATAATACTGAAGAGCTGAGACGAAGAATTATAAATACAATAAATGAGTTTAAAGAAAATCCGGAAATGTTAATGAATGCAACAAATCATACTATTAGACTGGTGCGAAAAACATGTTGAGAAAAATGCCACGACAGCCATCTTTAGAATAATTTAATGTTTGTAAGAGTGTTTTTAAATAATGTTTTACTTTATTTTGTTAATCGATAGTCTATAAACTTCCTAAATACAAATAATATAAATTAGGTTGATATCTTGAAAAAATATTAGTGTTTTGTTTTATTTTTAACAGAAAAAAACTAGGTAGATAACTATGCAAAATAATTTTTGTTTCATTTTGGTGCCTTTAAAAACAAAAAAGTTACAGCTCATCAAAATGATATCAAAGATAAAAAACACCCGGTACATTAATCAAAGATGCGATAGTACTCTTATGAGAGAACTTAGATTTCAAAAGATGGTTTATTACATTGCTTCGTCAGTAACATAAATTCCATAGTTTTCAAAGCACATTATCAAAGCAAATTAGAACGCTAATTTAACTTCTACAACTTTTAGGTTTATTTTGGAAATGACAATTTAAGAAACTCCAACAAACCGAACCGACCTATCCAAACTGAAACTAAATATTTTGTCGGTCGTTAAATCAGTTCAAGAATCTTCGAGATGTCCATTTTAAACTTATTTTCGTCGGCTGCTATCTGAGAAATGTTCCGGATTTAAACGAATGGGACTATTCAAATAAAAAACGATTAAGCAACGATTTGGAATTCTTGACAACTCTAGCGAGTTTAATCGAAATTCGACTGTTATTCTTTATACAACTCAAACATTTCATGAAAAAATCCTTCCTAGAATATTTGTAAGATCCTGTAATTGGCTATGACAGTGCACGTGACCGTAAATAAATAAAATACTCTTAACAACTATCTAGATGTCTTGCAGGTAGGGCATAGGCGTGCCCACGGGGTGAGCCGGGGGCTTCGGGCCTACCCTAATGTTCAAAACAAAAATTTAATTTTTCCATTCCAACAATAAATTTGCTATTATTAGTAGTACATTCATTTGGCTCGCAGCTGTAATAATATCAATTGGATATAACACGTTTATAAATAAATAAATATCAATAAATAAACCTAAATAACAAGAATAACTTTTGTTATTTAGATCCATTTTGCCAGAAAGTGTTTCCTTTCTCTAAATATCATACATTTTTGACTCGACGACTACTGCTCGAGCCTACCAAGTCCGCAGAGTAAAGAGATGTATGACGTTGGGGCTTGAAATTGGAATTACTTTAATGAAAAATCATGATAGAAATATGGCTGATGTTTTCAGCTTTGCACGGACTTTTATAGACACTTCGAGGTTTTAAAGGTATGTCGAAATAAAGAGCGGATCCAAAGCAGTCCCAAGGAAGGGGGGGGGGGTAGTAAGAAATATTACTGTTAGGAATTTATAGAAAAATGATTCCGCCTATTGCAAGCTTGACGAGTAAAAAAAATCCACAGTACACACTTTGTATTTCATACTACACGTATACAGTTGACTTGAATTTGAATATAGAACTCATGCCAATGTAGGCGGCCAAAGTGGAGTAATTATTCCACAGCTTATAACGTTTTTGTGTATATAAGTTGTGATTAAGCCTTGAGATTTTGTAATTCTGCCGTGATGTAATAAGGTTTACACAAGTGAATAAAAACTAAGCTACTATTTTTTCGAAAAATAAGATCATCAACTGTTTGATAATTTGTTGTTGAAAAATCAACATGAATTTGAAAACAAAAAGGAAGACATTGAAGTTAATTTTTTTTATTCTACCCTTTTTGGATTCACTTATATTTGGGATTGATGAGCATTTTAACCAGGAAAAGACCAATTTAATTTATCGGTGAAATACTAAATTTAAATTGTAACGTTGATGTCGACTTTACAAACTTGGAAACAAAATTTAAGATAAGACAAATTGATCTAATGGCAGAATGCAATATTATTAAATTTGATGAATATGTCCCTAAAGGAGGCAACATCAATGAATTAATAAATTGGTTAATGGCCTGCGACAGGTGCAAAATTTATTCTAATTTTTTGAACTCTTAAAAATTTTCCGTAATTCCTGTAACTAGTTGTTCCTGTGTGCGATCATTTTCGAAAATGACTCAAATTAAATCTAAATTAAGAAATTACGATTTAATTATTGATGAATTTAAAAACCTTATATCTGGCAGCCGATATAAACGAGTTTCTTCATTATTTTTAAGTTTTTTTTGTATATGAAAATAAAATGTTTATATTTTACCGCAATTCTTTTCAATAACAATTTTCTTTACACATACATACGCATCTAATACAAACATACATTCACACACACACATACACCCCACACTTGGTCTCTAATAAAAAGGTCTGGGTATGCCTATGGGTAGGGGATGGGCGCTTTTACCTATCAGTAGACGATAACGCAACAACTATCGATAACTAGTGATATTTTGATAACTATCGACTGTTATCTATATATCGATATACCGATAAGTATCGATAATTTGTTTTGATTTTTATTGTCCAGTTAATGTTAGTTATGCATGCAGAAAAAATAGTTTGTCGAAAAAGTATCGGTACGACGGCAGATTAGAATTATAATTTTTTCCTACAACCCCTCAACACATTTACAACCGGATAAAATAGGCACGAAAACAAACGATAAGACAACGCACATCATTGTATAATATCGTAAAGTCTGCTTTGTTTCTTAGTAACAACCTTTTAAAAATTGCTTATTCTGTTACTCTATAATAAAAAAAACATTATGAAATAACGTTAATAATTAAGAATAATAATGTAATTTCCATGAAATCGGTTCCAACGTGCAACGCGTCGAACGTTAAAATGTTCCGAAGTAGGCTGGGTCAGGTAAAACAAAACGACAAATTACGCGTGGTCGAGTGGACGCATTACTCAATGTAAATATGACCGTATGTCAATATTAAAAATTATTTTCATTTATGTTTTTAAAAGATGTGTATTAAATAGGCATTTTTCATTGTATTTTTCGTGTTGTGGGAAAAATATTGTACGCAACTCACTAGAAAGAGTACTAACACACTCGTATGTTATATGCCCCGTCCGATGCTAGTTGTGTAGTATAATATAACATTTAATCACATTGTTTTGAGATATGTTATTTTTAGTATGGGTATTTAAAGTGGTCCGTTCATTGCATAGTTTCCTTCTTCGTATAACAGTCAAAACATATTAATACACCTTGTTCTGCCTTTTCCGTTAGATGGCGGGATGCGTTTCCAGTGGAATTATAAAAATATTATGCGCATTCCATATCGTCCAGAAATATTATTGAAGAAAAACAGATTGGTTTTATAGAAAAAATAAGCAATAAAACAATACAAAAAATAGTGTTGAAAGGTCTCGGTACGCAGACAATAATTTCAGGAAAAAATCATCTAAATTGATGCAGTACAAGTCTCACGAACTTCTGACATAGTGTTTTAAATCTATAGATTTGCGCTATAATATGGGCTACTATTGTTATGTTTGTGATTGAAATATCGGTTTTTTTTGACCATTTTTACTACCTAGAATAGGCGAGTCCGTATGTAGTTTTCCGATATTTTCATGGGGTTAATAGTTGAATTGCTATTATGAATTTTTTTTTAAATTCATTATATAGCGTTCGATTAATATTAATGTGGCCTACAATATTATTTTTTAAAATAGTATTTAGATAATTATCGTTTGTTTTCATTTATGCTATCTGTTTTATAAATCTTTATTATTATTATTAAACTGAAAACAAAGATAATGTACCAAAACGTTCTTAAACCGTACCATTGCAGGAGTCGTTGGTATTAATATTTTTAGTGGCATACATTTAAAAAATCTTATTTTGAGAACATGTGTAGAGATTGAGTAAAAACATTGTATATTTAAATATCTAGAGTTCACTGTTTGACGTAGCTTTTGATGCGCTAAAAAAATTAAGGAATGTATTGTAAAAAGGCGTAAATCGATTTCAATAGAATTAAGAAAAAAATAAGTAGATAAGTATCTGTCTGGTTATAAAAATTTAATTATTGAATCAAATCTACATACCCTTTCTTTAATTACATACAAAAAAATTAGAACATTTTAAATTTATCTCGAAAATTCTCACCCTCCAAAAGATTAAAAATGGCGCCAATTCGTCGTTTTTCTTCTAATATGTTTGCTATAGGATAATGACGATAACCCAAACAGTTTTCGACAAATTCATCTAAATTGTTAAATGTCTCCGGAATCAATGTTCATTAAACGTAGAATCACGGTAATGATAAAATGATTAGTAAAGTTAAAGTTCGTGCACATAAAAACACCGAAAACCATATGAAATTCGATATTTTTGATAACCTTCCTTTTTTCCTTCTACACTCCTCCCTTAACTTACTGACACAAGAAAATGTTTGCGGTAAGAATAAAGTTATTTATTATTTCCTGGAACAAATAAGACTTGTAGGCCCCGGGGGATTTAGTTTAAGATACCCCTTAAATAAAGTTTTGGATAATTATATTTCATACACAAATTTTTAAGACAATATGTTAAAACGAAAAAGTCTGACTGTACAATGTGTATATTATCCAAATTCAAAATTATAGCAACTCGCTTTCGCCTAACTAGTTATCATCAATGCTACCTACAAATAAGTACATCGAGTAATAAAACCTTTCAATTTTAAAGATTTAAGGACAAGGCAAAAAAGCCGAAAAGAAAAAGGTTGAATCAAACAATATACTTTCTCGTCAGTCAAGAGGCTTAATGTACTTAAACTTTTTAGGTAAAACAAAGACAAAACAAAAGTTAACGAACACCAAATCATATTTTAATTTTTTTAAATATTTATTGCTTAAAAAGCAGCCATCATTTATTTAAGCATGATGATACAGAGAAATACGAGAATCTCTTTAACAAAAAGCAAAAAGAAAATTGACAATCGATAGGTTGCCAAATTTATAAAATTTATATAGTTGTTTTAACTCCATATAAATTTGGCAACCCCGTCGACTGTCAATTTTCTTTTTGCTTTCTATTAAAGAGATTCTCCCATTTCGCTGGTTCAACATGCCTACATAAATGATGGCTACTTTTTAAACAACAAATATAAAAAAAATTAAAATATAATTTGATGTCCGTCAACTTTTGGTTTGTCTTTGCTACATGTAAAAAATTTTAAGTACCTTGATTTAGTACCATGTGTTTTTCTACCTGTTCACTGACGAGTAAGTATATCGTTTGATTCAACCTTTTCTTTTTGGCTTTTTAGCCTTGGTTAAATTGAACGACTCTGTGAACCACTCCCTCAAATGAGCTGAGCGAGAAGATTTGGCTCTTTTAAACTGAAGGAATTACCCATCGCTACTGTCGATAGGTTTCTATAACTATCGATAAATCAATAACTATGGATGTATAGATAATTAACGATCGATATTTTATTTATAATTTTTTGATTTAGCTAAATAAAAAATAAATCATCTCCAAGTCCACTTTTTATGTATCGTTATGATGTAACGTTCCCCTATATTCAAAAAATCCATATGGCCATCTATTGCCGGAATTACAGAACAGTTCGATGGAGTGGTTATTATACATTGGCTGCTCTTAAGAATGCCAAAATTTCCAAATGGTTTATCGGATAAAAATCCCCTTTTTAAATGAAAACAATGGTCCATTCTGTAGGGATTTTATTTAAGCTTACAAAACCAAAATAGCTTAAATATGGGATAAATTACAAGATAATTTAATCAAACTGAGACCGCAAATTTAGTGAACAGTCACTCACCTAACTAGACCACTAGAAATTGGATCTATTTTACTAATTGAGTAATATAGTTTTAAAATGCTTTATCCGAACAGAAGGGTTCATTTTGATATGCGTATTAATTAATATTATGTCCAAGTTTTTGTCAACATACTACGAGTAAATTTAGTCTTATTTTTGCCTAGTTATTTATTTACCGACTTAATTATACTATTTACAAAATATGTCTTACGACTAACTTTCATGGTTTAAAAGTTTCATTTTGGTATGGAAAATCTGAAAGGTGTTATTTCAAAATATTTTTTCTCGATATATTTATATATATATATATATATATATATATATATATATATATATATATATATATATATACAGTGTAAAAAAAAAGTATGGACTACCCCTCATAACTTGGTAGTCTGTAAGATTTATAGAAAATGCTCCCACATTGTGATAAAATTGATTTGTTTTTTTATTGCCATCATTTGAAAGCTCCTATTTCGCTCATTCAAAATGGCGACCGTTCAATGCATGGAAAAAAGTATGGACTGACCCTAATAATTGGGTAGTAATTCGGGTTTTATGAAAAATGCTCGGATACGACAATTTAGTTTTTTAGTTTCCCACATTCTGATAAAATGTATTTGTTTTTTATTGACATCTGTCAGAAATATGACGAATGTCAAATAATTGAGCAAGCGCCATTTTTAAACGGCACGACAGAATTGGACTAAAATCTCGAAACATACTGAAACCAGAGCTTGTAAATGATGTGTCACATGCCATATGTTGCAATTAAAAAATTGTCGATTACGTCATATTTTTGACAGATGTCAACAAAAAAAACTAATAAATTTTATCAGAATGTCGGAAACTAAAAAACTAAATTACTGTGTTCGAGCATTTTCCATAAAACCTGAAGACTACCAAATTATTAGGGGTAGTCCCTACTTTTGTTCCACGCACAACTGAACGGTCGCCATTTTGAAATGGCTCAGTAGAATCGCACTAAAATCTAGGAACATACTGAGTGAAACAAGAGCTTTCAAATGTGATATTACATGCCATATGTTTTCATTTAATATATATATATATATATATATATATATATATATATATATATATATATATATATGTATATATATGTTCTTGATTAACGGCCGTGTAACTTTACAACTTAAGAAAATAACGGGGAATTCGGCCAGGAAATGTCTTTATTAATGTTTTATTTTTAATTGACCAAGCTTGACGAAGAAATAAAAATTTTTCGAAAGCTTGGTCAAATAAAAATAGAACATTAATAAAGACATTTCCTGGCCGAATTCCCCGTAATGTTCTTAAGTTATATGTATATATTTATATGTATGTATATAATATATATATTTTTTTTTTTTTCGTTTTTTTTTTTCTTTAACCATATATAAATATTTTGTTAATTATTTTCTTGGGCATAGGTTAACTCATTGAGAAGTAGAACTATAATTTAATCGACGTTTCGCTCATTATATTGAGCTTTTTATAAGATATTTATATATATATATATATATATATATATATATATATATATATATATATATATATAGAAATTGCTTTCGATTATGTCACAGGATACCCTTCTGCGATCGAGTTCTGTGCCTTTAGCCTCATCAGGCAAGCTTGTATCCAGGGAGATCTTAAAAACGAAAATGTCTATGAAAGTAGAAAAGTTCTCCGAGCTAAGCATAGCACTTACCGCCTAAATATATATATTATATATATATATATATATATATATATATATATATATATATATATATATATATATATATATATATATATATATATATAAATATATAAACTATCCAGTTTTACATGCATTACCTTATTTATTGTCGGCATGTTAGATCCCGGCAGAATTCTTGAAATTTTATCTGCAGGTAGCGTTCGAGAGTAGCACGAGCACCCTTTATAAAACTCATTATTGTTATATGTAATCTATTTGGTGCAACATTCGTATAATTTAAGTTTAGAGTGGTTATAACCGGTTACCTGCTTTCAAGAATGCCAAAATGTCCAAATCCCCTATCACATAAAATACCCCATATCAAGCAATAATTCTTTCTGGGAGGCTTATTTACGTTTCGACAACTAGAATAGCTTAACTATCGAACAAATTACAAGATAATTTAAATAGACTGAGACCGCAAATTTAGTGAACAGACAAACGCCCATATAGACTAATAGAAATTGAATCTATTTTACTAATTAAACAAACAGTTAAATTTTAAAATACTTTACCCAAAAACGAGGGTTTATTTCGAATAAATGTTCATTTTTTTCTAGTGTTAATGATACTACTTACAAAATTGTATTATATATAATTGACCTTTTAGATTAAATGTTAAGACCTGCTTTAGAAAATCTGATAGATTCATTCATAGCAACTATTTCACCCGTGACGGTTTTGATTCGATTGACTTCAGTTTTCTATTAATAAATTATGCTTTTTGGGTGTTGACAGTGATTAATTGGACAAGGTGTCTTCAGGGGATCCTCACTGTGACTGAATGATTGGGTTTTTCTTCGTATATGCATCTCGTAGCCCGCGTCTCTATGCATATTTTCAGGATATTTGATGATCTCATCAAATATTCTCCAA
>JAUTXW010004164.1:0-72013 GCA_030620095.1 Kuschelorhynchus macadamiae | reverse complement strand
AAAGTTTATATGATAGAGCAAAAATAATTTGCAAAGATCCAAATTTTATTACAGAAAAAAATTTTATAAAAGATGTTTTAAATCAAAACAATTATCCTAATGATTTCGTTGAAAAATGTTTATATAAATTTGAGAATCCAAAAGACAAAAAAATCTAAAATAGACCAATTGCAAACTTCTTGTGACCATACCTAATTTATCAGATAAAATAAAACGAATAGGTAAACAGCATGCAGAAACAATCTTAAAACACAAAATACACTTAGTAGAATTTACAAAACAAAACCTAACAATGGACAAGAAAATACAAAATAAGTTATTTATAAAATTCCGTATCAATGCAATAAATTTTACATACGTCAAACCTCTAGGACATTAGCCAAAAGGATTAAAGAACATCAAACATACATAAAAAATAGGGAATTTCAAAAATCAAACATTTGCCAACATGCACTAGATAACAATCATAAAATTAATTGGAATGTTTCTAGTATTTTAGCAAAAGAACCATGTTCCAAAAAACGTAAAATAAAAGAAAGTGCCTTAATATTATTAAATAAAGATAATTGTGTAGCATCTTGTTCCGTTAGTTTTAATAACACTTGGTTAAATTTGTTAAATACTGAAGTAAAAAAAATTACACCTCAAAATACAATAAATTAAAATGAACACACTCTAGGTACACATATTTCGCACCTTATTCTAACAATTAAAAAAACCACCTTTAAATTGACATTTTGTCAGAGATTAGCCATTCTGGTTACATTTCTGATACGAAACATAAGAAATATTCTGCTTTAGTATTTTATTTGTAAGTTTGCTGAAGACGGGGGTAGCTTTCCCCCGAAACGTCCAGAAAACAAACATTTTTCAGTGTCGTTCCTCGGGTACCTCATAGTGGACCCAGAACTTAAGACTATCTATTCAATTTATAGGGTAAATATATTTTATTTTTTTATTTTTTCCAATTTTCTAAGGCGACAAACCCAAAAAATAGTTTTAAACCATAATACAGGCAAATCAACTTCAGGAAAATAACGATATCTATCGCCGTTTAATCTACCCGGAAGGAAGAATGGACCTATCTCCAAGGATTCCATCTAACATGTTTATAGAGAACTGTACTCAATTTCTGGAGTTTTTACGGTTCGATGTGCACGTGTGAAAGGCTTCCTTTTTCTTTTAACCGAGCGTTCCTCTTTGAAAATGTTTTTGAAGTAGGAGTTGTACAGTTTGGACAACGCTCCTGCTATAAATGTCTAGCAAGTCCATATGTGAAATATATGTCGGCATACTCAGCAAGTTTACTATTTTTTGACAAATAATCGTAGTAATAGTGTTTACTATTTGACTGTACGTCAAACCATTATTTTTGATATTTCAAAACAAACACAAAAACAACTGCAGAATAAACTTACTAGCCTACTTCATTATTTTATTTCCTTATTACGAGTTCATCACTCTATCTGATCATTTATATCAGCTAGCTTACTTGATTGTCAGGATTATTGAATTAATTCTTATTTATTTTTATCATGCATTATGGAGATGTTGGTAAATAACTGAAAAACGTTGACACATACGAGAAAAACGAGATATCAAGAAGCTTTATAAATACTACATGGCCCCGAAAAACCTTCGCCCTTTTCAACATAATAAATAGTAATAAAATTGCATTATAGATACTGGAGCAATTACTAAGTATACCACATTTAGTTCACTTCTCTTAAAAAATGAGAGGGATATAGATCTATAAAATGAAAAAAAGGAACGAAATTTTAACTCCCTAACTCTTGGAAACGAAGTGTTTTTGACCACATCTTTGTATGAACTTTTTATTTTAGATATACTTACGGAATTGTCCTGTAAAATAACGGACAAAAACACCCTGTATATGTACCATCTGTGAGTGCAAATTTAACACTAGTTCTATTGCGTAATTGTCGAAATATTCAACTTCAAATTTACCCGGAAAAAGCTAGTGATCTACTTCTTACGAGTTTAGTAAGTAGTATTGTGTGGATTAAGTGAAACTTACCATCGACTGTTCCAAACACCCTAACGTGCTTCCCTACTGGTATTACAATTTTTCTGCCATCGCGTTTTTCGAATTTCATCAGCCAAGTATTGTAGTTGACCTGCATCTTCTTTTTTAACACGTACGTAGCTTTGATTTGTTCTTGAGACATGCAACTTTCTGGATTTGTTTGCTGCCTAAGCACACCATAATTCTCCCAGATACCACCAACAGATTTTCTAACGAAATAAATAATATTAGCAAAACTAGCATGATGCCAAAAGTCAGTGAGATGTCCGGATGATACCAATTGTCAGCTACATGCGGAGAGTAAAAAAAAAGTTTTAAGCATATGTACATTGGCTATGACCTCACATATCTAACTTATCAGATAAAATATAACGAATAGGTAAAGGTTTTAACATAAGAACGATCTTTAAGACACAAAATACACTTCGAAGCAAACTTTTAAAAACAAAACCTAACAATGAGCAAGAAAATACAAAAAATGGTATTTATAAAATTCCGTGTTAATGCAATAAATTCTACAAAGGGGAAACCTCTAGGCCATTACCCAGAAGAATAACCCCCAACGGAATCTTGTTCCGTTAATTTCACATAACACATGGTTAAATTTGCTAAATACCGAATTAAAAAACGGACCCCTCAAAATACAATAAATTAAAATGATCACACATTTTCTTATCATATTTTAACAATTAAAAATAACACCATTAAATTGACATGTTGTCAGAGATTGGCCATCTGGTTATATTTCTGATACTAAACATGAGAAATATTCTTTTAGTTTTTTATTTTTAGATATGCTGAAGACGGGGCTAGACTTTCCCGAAACGTCCAGAAAACAGATATTTTTCAGTGTCGTTCTTCGGGTACTTTCATAGTAGATCCAGATCTTAAAACTGCCTATTGAACTTATCAGGTTATTATCTTGTTTTTGAATTAAAATTCTTTGTGGCGAAAAACCGAAAAAATAGTTTTAAATTATATTAGCATATTATTAAGAAAAACCCTGTATAACCCATAAAGTGCATTAATAATACAATATGGCTAGGGGTTCGCGAGACCACGAGACCGATACCGAGACTTGAAAAAGTATTTCGAGACCGAGGCCGAGACTTGGTGTTCGAGACCGAGACCGATACCGAGACTTACTTATCGAGACTCTCGATCTCAAAGTGAAGTAGCAAAATAACTAATGTTCGTAAATTATGTTTTGACAAAATAATTCAAAAAATATATGTTCGGTGACAAATTAATTGATGCAAAAAATAATTTTACTATAATCAATTATATTATACTAGCATTGTATATGTTCCTATAACAATGATACTAGTGAAATAGTCATTTAAAAAACCATATAAATAACCATAAAAAAGAGAATTTCCCAAATTTAGATAATTCTAGTAGCGAAATTCCACTTCACTTTATCACAACTATACTATATAGGATTTTGATAGTGTGATATTTATAAATTTATAATCGGTTTTTATGTTTAATTATTGAATATAACTAAAATCCAAAAATTTTAGTTTTTTGGTTCAATAATTAATAACTAATAGAATGTAACAACTAAAAACATTGCAATATCATATTCTTATATAGTATAGATACGGTAAAGTCTCCAACAGACGAAGTAATTGTGGTTATTTTTGTTTAAAAATTAAACTTAAAATAAACAAAAAATTGTTAAAAAAGATCAGTGAATTTTTTTTAATCGCTTCGATGGCTTGCTAATTAAAGAAGGTACGTGTTTTACAGAACAATATTTTTGTACTGATTTTGTTTGTATTTGAAAATAATGGGCGATATAAAATTTTTAACTATATGTGTGTAATAAGAATAATACAATAAACGGACAAGATTTTCAACAAACAATACACAAAGTAGAATTTGGCTTAGAATTTTAAATAGATGATCAATAAAGCTAATTCAACTATTACGCTTAAAAAATAACGAACTGTTCTAATAACAAAGTAAAAATTTAAATTTCTAAACATACATTATAAGCATATTTTTAGCCCTATATAACAAACTTAAAACTATTACAGAAAATTTAAACTAATATTTTATAATTTCATTTTTCAAGTTACTTCTATACCATGAATGAATACATAATAAGCATTTGTTTGAAGTTTCATTTAACATGCTTCTTAGTTCTGTATTAATTAACCCTGCTTGTGAAAATAAACGCTCTACTGCTACAGAGGTCGCCTGTATAGACAAAAGATCTTTTGCCATTTTGGCTAAAATTGGAAATTGTTTATCGTGTGCTTTTCACCATTCTAAAATATCTGTACCCTTTGGAGCGAGCTTTAATTGCAAATATTCTATTATTTCTTTTCTACAATTTTCAGAATCACTTTTTTTTTCAAATAGTGATGTATAATCGATGTCGTAGTTATCATCGCTTGAGGAACTTGATATTATTGGTGATTCAGCAGGCTAAATGTAATATTTATCCCTGTACATTTTCTCAAAAAAGGTTATAGATTGATCTTTCAGGCGAAAAATTGAACAAGTAGATATTTGTTTAATAAATAAATTTACTTTTAAAATCTACTCCACTTTTAAAATGTATAGTTAATTTACCAAAGAACAAAAATAGTTGATTCACAAGTAGTATTATGAGCCATAGCCGCCTTTGTGCAAGCACAACGTGCGGACTCCTAAGAACGGTCCTGGTTAAGAAAGTAAATACGCATCAAAGTAATAAAATTCAAAATAGCAAAGTTTACAGAATATCTCAGGGAGCTTTATTTACTTAGCCATCGATCGTTTTCTACCTATTGAATTATAACGTCTGTCCCTAGAATGCCCAACACGTTGCTTGCATGAGTTCGGCAGCATTATACAGTGTGTCCTTATTTTGTGTTTAATATATCTTATTCCATTTGTATATCTTTCGAAATGTCAAATAATTATTGTTCTGTGGATGGTTGTTAAGTAACTCTAGTGATGTGTGGCCTTTCTGTTGATGTTCAAAGAACAAGGGATATGTTATATTTATTTCGATACACCTACTATTGTCCGTATATCTTCATTTACTGATTCCATCTGTTGGCAACATTATTTCGAATTATAGATTTTTGGAACAATTTTTTATATAAATATACCTACATTTTTTTTTTACTTTGCTGAAATGTTCAAACATTGGGTTTCTTTACATTAAATTTTTGACATTGGAAAAACTCTGGGTTTCGAACGTAGGCTTCCATGTACTTTTGTATAAATAACATCTCGGCGAACAATTATTATTTTTAAAATGTTCTTTTCGAGACCACCGAGACTTTCGAGACCGATACCGAGACTAAGTAGGACCCGATACCTGATTCAGTCTCGGTCTCGGTCTCCGTCTCGCTAACCCCTAAATATGGCTCTTGTAAAGAATTTTTCCCATGGAATTTGACAAATTTAAAATATACACTTGAAAGATTACCTTTTTTTAATAATCCTTATACACAAAAATGTATGGATAAACCACTATTTTAAATTATATCCAAAAAACCTAAGGCTTGGAAGGTAACATATTTTTCACAAACTTAATTTATGAACTACGTAAAAGATTGATTATATTTTAATGCTCTATAACACAAAAAATATTGTTTTTAACTAAAAGTTAGAAGTAATTATTATAACAGACATTATTAAACGTTTTTAAACATAATTACAACAGCTAAATAAAGAGAGAGCGGGGTGGAAATCCAGTGTGCTGGGGAAGCTACGTTGCCAAGTTTATTTTATATATGACCTTATAAGAAAAACAAAATGCATTTGTGGGTTGTAGACCGGTACGAGCAGGAGCGCAAATGCACTGGGTGGATTGGTACCGGATTAGCACCAGGTTAAGCATCATCGTTAAAGCCCTAAAAGACGAACGACAGCGAAGTGCATCACTGGCGGAAGTCTAACATTCGGCACCGGCACAGTGGGGATCAAATGCGTTACTGTCGGGAGACAAACATGAAAAAATTATCAAATTCCATGAGTTTAATTGTTTACAAGACCCATACAATATATGTGTTGTTTTACGAAGAAGCAAAAACACCGAAACACGATAATTTATGTAAAAAAAGTGCTGAAAGCCATATCTTACCTGAACACCATTTCAACCTTTCCAGTTTCGATGGCGACACTGACGTCGCAAGGCCATCGTACTTTGTCGTAAAAGACTAACTCGTTCTTGAAAACAGTACCCTGGTAAGTTAAGGATATCAACAACGTCTGATCGTCCAACGGGCAGTTTATCTCGACTAGCGGATTAGAAAACGCTTTGGTGTAGAACATGACAGTGATGTAGTCCAGCTTCTGTATCCAGTCAAATCGGGGCAAAGAAGGCGTTTGATCGACTTGGTCTGTTGAAGAGCGTTTACTATTGCTCTGCGCAAAACTAACTGTAATTATATTAAAGATTTAATTACAAAAAAATGGACTCAAAAATGTATTTTGTTTTAAACCAACACCTTGTCTCCTTAAATAACAATAAATATCTTTTATTTAAAAAAATTAAAATACAAAAAATATGTTGAAGTATGCTAAATCCTAGCGCTCTTTAACTTTTACCAGCTATTTCACTGAAATTGCTCGTCAAGTTTCAACAGCAATAATTAAAATAAAAAATTAAGTGGTTACAATCGTAGTATTTAAAAATCGGATTAAATGCCTAATTGTACTAGTATAATAAATTATATACATTTAATAAATGTTTTGCATAATTAGAAGCAGGTGTTTGTTTAATATACAGTGTGTTTCAGATTCGCTTCTCTATATAGGGATCTCGGCTCCTATTATACCTACAGCAAAGGTTAAATGGGGAAAGTTTTAGAGGAAACTTATTGCATTCGATATCTGGCTTCAGATTTACGATCGATCACTAAGTTTAGGAAATATCGGCGAAAAACCGAAAATGGCGGATTTCGTTTTTCGCCAGTATATCCAGAACGGTAAATTTGACAGCTGTCAAAATGTAACATTATTCGGACACATTTTTAAGACAAATAAAATGGCGTATACGACACGTTTTCATTGTTTTTTCAACTCAACTTTCATTTTTCTTATGACCACCATATTGGATTTTTCGATTTTTGGAAAGAACCTAAAATTTACAGTCTAGTGATATTTCACAAGTGCATTAAAGATTTTAGTGTCATCAATGTTTTTAAAGGAGGCCATGATTTATTTGTCACAAGGTTACATTAATAAGTAAGTAATGTATTGAACGCATTGAATTTTCACTACAACATGAACGTAAATAACGACTTAAAAAATCTAAATGAGCTTTAACTACTTTGTAAGTGGGTAATATTAATTTACAAATCTGCAAAATGACGTCCATTTGCATCGAGACATTTTTGACAATTGTTGACTGTTTTTCGTACAACCCTGGTAAGTGTATTTCGGTTAATATTTCTAAATGTGTCCAGAACTCTTTGTCTCAGGATTTCTATGGTCACGGGGGGATCAAATTCATAGATTTCATTCTTTGTGTGACCCCAGAGGTAGAAATCCAAGGGCGACAGGTCAGGGGATCTAGTAGGCCAAGATATTGGACCATTTAAAGAAATTATTCTTTCGTTAAATTGCTCCCTTAAGAAGTTCCTGACTTGAATGGTATTGGGAACCGGACATCCGTCTTGTTGAAACAAAGTTCTTCTTAATTCACCTTCCGTTACAATAGCTCGAAAGGCTGGTACAACCTGGTTTCACAAAAGCTCTAGGTACCTCTGCCCGTTTAGGTTGTAGTCAAACAAAAATGGTCCAATAAGTCGATTTCCTGAAATGATTAATAATTTATAAATAGGTGCCTAACAGTCAAGGGCGGCAGGTCTGCCGTGTGGTACTAGAAACTATAAATTATAAGGGAAAATTATCTTTATTAAAAAGTAGATTTTCTTTTCATTTTGAACATCCCGTAATGAATGAGCTTGTATACAGTTGAAACTATTCAGCTTTATTATGAAAAAGAAAAATATATTTGGTTAGCGGGAAATAATAGCCGTAATAAATTATTTTGTTGGTATTGCATATTAATTTCGGAAATACTATTTATCATATATTATTTCAGTGATATAATAATCTTAAAGAAGTACACCGTGCCTTAATAAAACATAAAATATCAAAAGAACAAACCCCTTGCGCTTTAAAATTTAAATTATTCGGAAATATAGCTGAACGCTTTTTATAAATCATAATGAAAATCGAAAAATAATTCGTATTTGATTAATATGGTATTTTTTTCATAACGCAAGAACTAAGCTTTCCGGGTAATAATAAATGATTAAATTCAGATAATCAAAATGATTTTATAGAATTAAATCTGCAGAAAATTTAGATAAAGTGTTAATAAATTTATAGAACCCAATTCTATTTTTATAGGTTCTTCCAAACTACAATACAAAATGAATGAATAAAAATGTAATACAATATCAAAAAAGTAAGTTGACCTTTAGAGTAGAACGTTTTATTTTTTTTATTAGTTTCATTAAAGAACTAAACGAAAAAAAAAAAGATTATTATTTGACCATCATTTGGTGCCTATTTAAATAAGATTGGTTAGATTAACTTACCAATGATCCCACACCAAACGTTACTTCCAAATCAATGATGACGGTTGTGCCTATTTAAGACTCCACAATTCGTGAACCTGCTCTCATCGGACCACAAGACATGATTTACAAAATCAGGATTTTCATTTTATCTCCTAGTATACCACTCAAAACTGTGGTCGTCTTGGAAAATCAGTTTCCTTAAGTCCTTGTACTATTATGGGTTTGTATGGATGGTACTTATTCTTTTTTAAAACTCTCTGTACTGTTGATTTTGGCACATTAGTTTCCTGTTCTACAGTTCTTACCGATGCACTATGGTTTTCGTTGATAGCTTGTAAAATGTTTTGTCTCGATTTTCATTGTTATTATTGTATCCGCTTCTAGGTTGTTCGAAGGCACCATGGTTAATTAAATTAACTACAATTTTATTGAATTGGGTTTTATGAGGCTGCCGTCGTTCGGGGTACATCTCCAAATACCTTGCTGAGGTAACGTCGGCGTTTCTGTATGATTGAAAGTACAGAGCTAACATGTCAACCTTTTCTTCATTTGAAAATGCCGACCATTTTCTATAGGTTTTGATAATTTATGTGTCAAATTTATGATTTTATTGGGATAAAAACGTACCTAATACTTATTAAAACATAGCTTTGATACTTTCAACTATTTAACTTAACGTCAAAGTTACAATCCAATTTTGTTACAGATAAATCATGGCCTCCTTAGAAAAGCATTGAGAGCTAACCTTACTTTACATCATAGCCTCCTTAGAAAAAACTGAAATCTAACTTTACGAAGTATAATATTGTGATGATACTAAAATCTTTAATGCACTTGTGAGATATCACTAGACTGGAAATTTTAGGCTCTTTCCAAAAATCGAAACATCCAATATAGCGGCCGTAAGAAAAATGAAAGTTGAGGCGGGTTGCGGGTTTGGCTTAAAAATGTGTCCGAATAATGTCACGTTTTGGCAGCTGTCAAATTTACCGTTCTGGATATACTGGCCAAAAACGGAATCCGCCATTTTCGGTTTTTCCCCGATATTTCCAAAAACAATTGATCGATCGTAAATCTGAAGCCGGATATCGAATGCAATAAGTTTCCTCTAAAACTTTCCCCATTTAACCTTTGCTGTAGGTATAATAGGAGCCGAGATCACTGTATAGAGAAGCGAATCTGGAACACACTGTATAATGTGTTCTTTGATACGTTTATAAAAAGATCTACCAGTTTGACCAATACATACTTTTTCGCAAGAACTACATTTTAATTCATATACCCCTGATTTATGGTCTTTATTTGTATTAGACTTATTGTTCCTAATATATCTACCTTAAGTATTATTGGTCCAAAAAGCTACTTTATGATTTGTTTTTTAAGATATTTCTCTATTTTAGTACTAATTTTTCCGATATATGTTAATATGTTAAACTTAATATTGTCTTTTGTATTGAAATTAGGATAAACGAAATTAAGTGCTCTTTTATATTGTTTTTTATTTACGATTTTGTCTATTATTGCGTCATAACCATTACTAACTGCAATCTGTTTTGTAATATTAAGTTCCTTGTTAAAATTTTCTGTTGACAGAGGTGTACATTAATTAAACGATGTACAAAACTATGAAAAGCTGCCATCTTATGTGTGAATGGGTGGTTTGATGTATTATGTATTGTTATATCTGTATAGGACGGTTTTTGATAAATTTCAAAATCGTGTTTATTGTTAATGTTCCTGATTTTTAAATATAAAAAGTTTATTGACTTGTTTTGTTCTAATTCTAAAATAAATCTTATATGTTTATTTAATTTATTAATAGAATTTAGAAAGAGGTTAAGTTGTCTCTCTGTGCCTGTGAAACAAGCCAAAATATCGTCAACGTATCTGTACCAATAAATAAACTTGTCTCATACAGGTTGATTATTTATTATTTGTTCTAAGAAATATATCAGCTAAAATAGGACTTAATAAGTTACCCATTATTAAACCTTCTTTGCTTAAATAGATCGAGCCGTTAAATTGAAAATAATTTTGATCAAGCCACACTGCCAACAAATCTAATATGTCATTCTTAACAATAGGGTTGACTTTGTTTTTTAATAGCAAATTATCCACTAAGTTCATAGCTTCAATAGGAGGGTTACTGGGAAATAGGTTTTGCACATCCAAAGAAATTCAAATAGCGTTATTTGGAATTGTTATATCTTTAATATTATTATTTAATTCAAGGCTGTTTTTTTATATTATACTTAGGCTTTTTTTTAACTTTTTACTAATAATTTCTATTAACTTGTTAGATACCTGGCGTGCTGGAGCTGTTGCATACGACACTACTGGCCGAATGGGCATATTGTCTTTGTGTAACTTAATAAAAGAATATAGCTTCGGTGCCTGTGGGTTCATTAACGTTAAACTGTATTTTATTTTGTCACTAAATAAATTACTTTCTTGAATTGCATTTTTAATCATTTTTTGAAATATACCTGTCGGATCTTTCTATTTAGTTTGTTTATTTATAGTACTAGTGATAATGAATTTCTATCAAGTAACGGCTAACTCGATAAATTATATATCTAAATTTTGTCTTTGCAATACTTAAGTATCATAAATATCCAGTGCGGCTTTGGTTACTATACCTTTGTATTTGACAAAAAGTAACTTCTCTGTAATACCTAAATAGAAACTAATATTGGAAAAACATTAGTATTCTTTGTATGATAATTTTGATGTTTATATTAATATCTTATCTATATTTATACTAATGATTTGATTTCTCATTTGGAGCAAACTTCATCAGGTGTAACAGTTGTGTCATATGCCGATGATACCAATATTGTTGTTGTAACGAACGATGCTCATTCACCTAAAACTACTACTCAGATGGTTTGTAAAAAAGCTATACTTTCGTCTCAAGAGACTGTCTAAATATTACCGAAAACAAAACTAAGTTTATTGTGTTTTCAAACACTAATAAGCAAAACCACTTGCACAAGTTGCAAATTGACAATAATTGTCTCATATAATCATCTAACTCATGTGTAATTCTGGGCCTAAATTTTGACGAAAACTTACAATGGATGGATCACATTGAAAACCAATCAGTTAACTTAAGGCAGAATTACTATCAACTAAAAGTTTTATCTAATTACTGAAGTCAAAATATTCTTTTATCGATATATTATGCAAACATACACAGTCGTCTATCCTATGGCATAATCAATTGTGGAGCAGAAGTATGCAATTAGAATTGTATTTGGACTTTCTTGCAGAGACTCTTGTCGAGAATATTTCAAGAAATATAAGACTTGCAACTGTTGCAGGAATTTACATTTTTAAAATTTGTATATTTGTTCATCAGAATAAGGACCTCTTCCAATCAAACCGCACTTTACATAATTATAATACTAGAAATAAAGACTTATTATTGCCTGCTTCTCCTAAGACAAAGTTTTTTCAAAAAAACATAGGCTACAATGGTTGCAAAATTTTTAATAGACAAAGTAATGATGCCAAACAAGCTGCTACTTCAAGAATTTTTAAAAGTAAACCAAAAAGTCTTCTTAATAAAAAGAACTACTATACTGTCCAAATGTTCCTGAGTTAAATATTTTATGCTGAGTGTCTTCTCTTTTTTGTATATTTTCGTATATTGTTTGTAATTTTTATTTCAGAGTTTGACATGTATATATTACTTTATACAAATTAGTTTAATAATTATTGGTTTGACGTTTTCTCCAATTATTTTTGTATTTTGTATGTACACTAGTTAAATTGAAGAAATAAAATTATTATTATTATTATAAATCTATATTTTTGTTTAAAATTGGCCTCAACGTACAGTCGACTTTATTATTCTCTCTAAGGTTTTAAGGAATTAAGTATAAAGTACAAGATAAATAGAAATATAACATCAAGAAAAATATTAAATTATTTTGCTTGATGTTATATACTTAAAACTACAATTGACAGATTCGATAAAATGCATAATTAAACCAAAAATATGTTTTAATATTATGCTATGTTAGGTAGCGTGTGGATTTTAAAAAACGTACCTAAGGAGTTTGCCGAAGACACATCAAGTCTGTTGACGCTCCCAGTCGACTTTGAAGATGGTGATCGTTTTTCACCAAAAAACAATGTTTCGGTATCGAGATTTGGATCTACAGCAACCAATTTTCCTACCAGACACTTTTGAAGAATTTGTTCATAGTTGACCCAAGGATGAATCTAGAAAAAATAAATAAATAGGAAATGTATTGACTATTTCATTATTTATTATGAATAAGTACTATTTTTTTATTCTTTGACTGTGTTCGATTCCACAATGTTACGATTTTTTACGCCAATGGCCTCCACAATTTTATGGCAACAAAATATCTAATTTTTTTTCCCAATTTAATGGGTATTTTGGCTTAAATGGTCCTTTAACGATTTTCAGAATATTTTAACCCTAAAAATGACATGGACGATGGTAATTAATGATGCTAAAACATCATTGCTACTATAATGCAGTGAGTTTTTATTTCCAAGGCCAATAATATCCTTTTGAAAAAGCTCTCTATGAAGCGCGTAACGTTAAGGAAATAAATAATTCTTTTAAGAAAATAAACCAGTACCCAAGAATTTTTAACAAAAAAAAAAAAAAATATATATATATATATATATATATATATATATATATATATATATATATATATATATATATATATATATATATATATATATATATATATATATATATATATATATATATATATATATATATACAGGGTGTCCCGAATTGCAGTGTCCAAACTAATAATTTTCTATATAAACATATATCGGTAAATGCCTCGTTTCAGGGTGTTAAAGTTTTCAGAAAACAATTGTTATTTAGTCATAATTTTTTTAGTACTTGAGATATTGTTATTAAATTTGGTAAACAGCATTTGAGTAACAAAAGGCATTTTTTAATTTGAAATATTTTTTAATTCTTTATCAGTGGCGTCCGTACAGGAATTTTTATTGAATATTCTTGAAAAAAAAATGGTACGCTACTGCTTTTTCTGAAAACAAAAATCATTCCTAAAATCCCCACTCAGTTTGGAGCAAATTTGATCCCTTGCCTTTTTTTCGTGCGATGCAAGAATTTCGAGTTAAAAACTACAAACTATTTTTATGTATGGCGTAGTTAAAATTTCCATTATTGTTAATTATTTCAGTGGCAAAACCTTTAACATCTTGGTATGCCATGATTGCATTTTTGTGACAATTGAACAATTGCTAGTTTCATCTTTAAAGTGTGACATTTGAGTTTTTAGAGTAAATAAATGTCGGGTACATTACAGTTTATACAAAAAGGTAATTATCAGTCTAACTAGTGATTTCAAAATGGTGTTATTCAGTAACTTTGAGCATGCTGATATTCATTTCGTTTATGGTTTCTCTAATGGAAATGCAAATGCAACAGCGCGGGAATACTAACGAAGATTTCCAAATAGAAGATTACCTTGCAAATAAGTTTTCATTAAAACGCATTTAATGTTTAGGAATTTTGGACTCAAAAAGAATCCGAGAAACGAAGGTAGGAGAAATGAACAATATCGAAACGTAATTTTAAATAAGTTTGACAACGATAGGACATTAAGCCTACGATGAGCAGCTCATAATTTACAAGGCAACGCAGTTTTTGTTTCTAAAAATAAGGTTCATCGCGTTTTGAGGAAAGATCACAGAAACCCATTTCAGATGCAGCCAGTTCAAAACTTACAACCTGGTGATGCCGAAAAACGTGTCAGTTTTTGCAATTGGTTTTTGCGCCAAATAGAGGAAGACGAGAACTTCTCAAAAAAAATTTTATGGACTGATGAAGCCACATTTACCCGAAGCGGCTCAGTAAATTTCCATAATTTACGAATCTGGAGCCATGATAATCCACATGTTGTACGAACTAAAGCATTTCAGCAAAAATTTTCTGTTAATGTTTGGTGTGGTGTAATAAATTAAATTTTTTGCGGGCCCCATATTCTATCACCACGCCTAGATGGACAGTTATTTAATAATTTTCTGCAAAATGAGTTATTTCAATATCTAGAAAATATTCTTCTAAATCTTAGAAACCAATTCTGGATTCAAATGGACGGGGCTCCCGCGCATTTTGCACTTGTAAATCGCGAGTGGTTAAATAATAATTATCCAGAACGGTGGATTGGACGATTAGGAGCTACAGCCTGGCCACCACGTTCCCTGACCTCAAATCTGTCGACTTCTTTGTGTGGGGTTATTTGAAAAATTTAGTTTATTCCAGACCAGTTCATACAAGAGAAGAACTGATTCTAAGGATAGAGCAAGCCTGTGAAACTTTGCGAGCCAATACGAATTTTATACGCCATGCCACTGACACAGTTAAGAGAAGATGCCGAAAATGTGTCGAAGTTAGAGGAGCTCATTTTGAGTAATTATTGTGAATTTTAAGGCCCACATTAATCCTTAATGATATTTAAAGTGCTCTATAAATTTTTTTCACGATCTAAGTTAATAAAAGTTATGAATTCTAGTTTTTGTAAAATTAATTACGCACTTAGTTAATAAAGAGTAGTTTCTGTAAAATGAAATATCATCTTCAAAATTGAAATTATTCTAATTACCGTTTTACAAAATGAATCGACGATTTTAGAATTATAAACTCATCTGTCATACTTTAAAGACGAACCTAGCAATTGTTCAATTATCACAAAAATGCAATCATGGCATACCAAGAGTCGACAATGAAGGAATGATGGTAAGTACCAAGGACATTAGATTTTAATAGACTCTGCGATGTCACCCTGATAACCCAAACATAATGCAAATCTCTATTACAACGGGTCGATGACGTCATCTCTCCTTAGTTGTCAGACAAGCTTTTATTTTAGAAACCCTACATACGTTGTTCAGAAATTATGAACTCACCCGGAATGCATGAAATAAATATCGGAAACCAAATAATTTTAAAAACTTGCTGTAACAATCCCACCTTAAAGGTTTTGCTACTGAAATTAACAATAATGGAAATTTTAACTATGCCGTACATAAAAATGGTTTTTAGTTTTTTACTCGAAATCCTTACACCGCACGAAAAAAAGACAAGGGATCAAATTTGCTCCAAACTGAGTGGGGATTTTATGATTTTTGTTTTCAGAAAAAGCAGTAGAGTACCATTTTTTCTTCAAAAATATTCAATAAAAAATCCCGTACGGACGCCACTGATGAATAATTAAAAAATATTTCAAATCAAAAAAATGCCATTTGTTACTCCAAGGCTGTTTACCAAATTTAATAACAATATCTCAAGTAATAAAAAAGTTATGACTAAAAAACAATTTTTTTCTTAAAACTTTAACACCCTGTATTTCGAAATCGAAGCTTTTGCCGATATATGTTTATATAGAAAATTAGGGCTTATTTTGAATGCAGAATGCGCTGTTAAAGTTTGGACACTGCAATTCGAGACACCCTATATATATATATATATATATATATATATATATATATATATATATATATATATATATATATATATATATATATATATATATATATATATATATATATATATATATATATATATATATATATATATATATATATATATATATATATATATATATATATATATATATATTCCGTTTGTTTATACATATATATATATATTATATAAGTCTGGATATATATATGAGAATATGGGATATAACGATTTGACATCTAGGCTTGCTATGATATCGGATTTTTCAAGAACGATGTCTCGTATAATTCGAGTAAAATGCTCCGAGTATTTTTTACAAATGAATCAGCTTTTTTTACAGCTGGTTGCATAATTTCAGAAAGATATTTCTCCAATTTTTGTAGCGGCGAATTAACAGCACTAACAATAGGTCTGATGGGCGCCCCTGGTTTGTGTATTTTTGGTAAACCATAGAGTTTAGGACATCTGATGTCCTATATATATATATATATATATATATATATATATATATAGAGTGAATCTAGTCGTGACTGACTAATTAAGAAAAAATACTAAATTAGTGGATCCCCACTAATTTAGTATTTTTCTATATATATATATATATATATATATATATATATATATATATATATATATATATATATATACAAAAGTGGAAACTTCTTGGGTTCTGTTCGAATTAAATACCAAATTTTAATGTATATATATTTGTTTTACGTACCTTCAGACATTGTCAAATATTTTTCACAGTTTGCACTAAAAGAAACGATTATAATAAAAAAAACTTCATTGCATAATGCAAACAGTATTTCGTCGAGTTTGGAGGTGTCCTTTGATCTCCTGCGAAAAACAAGTGTGTTTCGCTTTCCGTAAGATACATTTTCGAAGAAAACTCTGGATATTTAAAAATATATTGAAAGCAATTAAATCTATTTCAATCGAATTGAAAATGTATTGAGAGTTTAATGATTAATTAGAGTATTTAAAAATATCTAAAATATATTTAGGAATGAGGTGTACACCATATTGAAAAATTTGCTCACTCCTCGGGTTATTCCCAACCACCCGCGTGATTTCTATAGTTCCAGCATTTTAAACTTCAAAAAGAAGCTTAAGCTTCATCTTCTTTTGCAGGTTATTGTTCTCAGTATGCTATGCAAAAATCTACTACTGTTCTAGCTTCATATATTATTATTATATATATTATTAGTTATTTTGAGTAATCATTTTTTGGTTATTATTAATCTGTTAAGATTGTAAATTTATAGAATCTAGATAAGCTTATTTTGTTAAAAGATTCGTGTATCTCTTCTGAACTGAATAAAGACGATTTATAGTTATTATTATTATTATTATTCTTTCAAAGTTTTTTAATGATCTAATTAATAGTATTACCGTCCTTTTAATGAGTTGTGTGGATCAATTTGTCATGACATTGGGTTTAATTACAAACAGATCCATATAACCCATTAAAATGACGGTAATATTATTATTATTATTATTACTGTTGGTATGTACCGTTTCAAAGGGAAAAGTTACCTCGTCAAATAACCGCGTGGCATCTAGTCCTGCGCCTTTCATCAGTTCCTCCTCCCCACCAGGGTGAAAGCTGAAATACTCTGTAATATTATACACCCTTCCTCGAATTGCTATCCAGGCATCGTGTTTGGTGTTGTGTTTTGCTAATTCCCGTTTCGTTACCTGGAATTCAAAACATACTTTTAGAAGAATTCAAAAATGTAAGAAAATTAACTTAAATAGTAGAAAAAAATTGGGCTACCTTAAGTGCTGATGGTTATGTACCACCCTTCCTTTCGAGACCATTTTCCCTTTGTTAAGAATTGGCGGAATATTGGAAATATATTGCATAATAAATTTTTGACCAGGTGGTTTTATCAAAGGGCTGTATATACAGTGACGCTTTAAGTACTTAAGACGCATACCCTTGGCTTGGAGGCCCCCCATACCAGGGATGGTAATAGTAAAAATTAGTTGATAGACGTCCTGCAAAAGAAAACCGAAAAGCAAAAAATAAATAAATTAATGTAAGGACGTAGCCGATGCACGCATCGGACAAGTGGCCCTTCAGAAACGTACACTACAGCGCAATTAACGTCAAATAAATAAATAATGAAGTCAATAACTCTAAAAAAAATATGTCAGATTAGCAAACAAAAATTACCAACTCAACAAACAGCTGTGATTGTTTTGTTTTTCTAATATGAACTAAAAAAAGGACTGATCCTAGCAGCACAAGTCAGTCAAGTAGTCAATCCCCCCATTGACCAATTTGTGCAAAAAGACTAAATTCAAGGGTTTGAAGGCCGCAAAGAAGAGCTCTAGTATTAGATGACAGACCTTAATGTGGGAAATGAAATTTATGTAAGAGGTATTTTGAAAACCTATTTTGCAATCTTTCAATTCTGTCGATGTGACACTGGTATGATGGACTCCATATTGTACAACAATATTCTAGAACGCTACGAACCAGTGAGTTATAGAGACAGCCAATTGCTTCAGTATCAGTTACGTGTTTCGTATGTCGCTTTATAAATGTTATCAATATGTAGATTAAAAGTTAGATTTTCATCAAAAATAACGCCTAGGTCCGTGAAAAAACTAACAACTTCAAGACTTACGTTATCTATGAAGTAGGTGGAGGGTATGGGATTAATACGTTTGTGAAAATGGAGCACTTTACATTTCGAGATGTTAAGAGAGACAGATAATTAATGCTGCACCATTTGACGAGCCTTTCAATGTAAGACTGCAGAGGATTGGAGTCTGGTCAAAAGAATTTTAAGTCGTCTGCATATAAATAACATTTAGAGACAAATTAGGTTAAGTAAAGAAACGTTCTATCGCAACAAAATGAAAACTCCAATAATAAAGTAAAATAAGTCTAGAACATCGTTAATAAGAAATTAAATAGAGGTAAAAGTAATTCACAACTTATAAAATTAAACCTAAACAATGGCGTTATTTCTGAACGTAACCGTATAGTAACTGAATTTGTAAATCATTTTAGTTCTATATCGGCTAAGAGATTAAAAAATAAGTATGGCAGTGTAAAAGTACACTCAATTAAATCTGTTACTAACTCAGTTGTACTTGAACCTGTCTCTGTGGACCAAGTAATAAAAATATATTCTATATATATGATATAAATGAAAAACTTGTTAAGGCCTCCAATAACTACATTAGTTATCCACTTACATATTTAATAAGTTTACACAAAGGATTTTTTCCAAAAATCCTAAAAACTGCAAATGTGATACCACTACACAAAAGAAACGACCGTGACGACAAAATTTTAGAGAAAATAATTTATGAGAAAATACTTAATTTTGTTAAAAAATACAATATTTTAAGTGAGTGCCAGCATGTTTTTTTACCTAATAAGTCAATCGAAACAACCTCCTATCGTTTCTTAAACTACGTCTGTTCTATGCTTGACCAGGGAAAATATGTTGTGACTCTCTTCTTTGACCTTTCAATAGCATTTGATACTGTCAATAAATATATTTTGCTTTTAAAGTTGTACACTATGGCTATACGTGGTAAAATGTCTGACTGGATTAATTCCTATCTATCTGGGCGTGAGATGATAGTAAGGTATGCAGACGTGTGTTCTGAGCCTAGATCTGTAAATACTGGAGTTCTACAAGGCTCAGTACTGGGACCATTACTTTTTTTGCTATATGCCAACGATCTACCTGAAAATATCAGTAATGGATACGTTACAATGTATGCCAATGATACAACGGTGTTATTGGCGGCAAATACCCCGGAGGAGCTTTCCAGTAGTTTAAAAAACGTTTGTAGCGATATGGAGATTTGGTGCCGTAACAACCATCTAATACTTAACTCCGATAAAACGGTATATATGAATATGTTTGTTCGTAAACCCTAGCCTTTAAATTTTAGCAAATTTTTGGGAACTATAATAGACTCATCTCTAAGCTTTAACAGTCACGTCGAGCAAGTCTGTTCTAAGCTTAACTCTGCCTACCTTGCTATTCTGAACTTAAAGAATACACTTAACGAGTCTGGCTTGCTTAGTATTTACTATTCTTTGGCTTACAGCCACTTATTTCATTTGGAGGTAGAGCAGTATGGGAAAGAGTCTTTATTGGACAAACTGGGACTGATTTTCAATCTCAAGCCAATGGATAGTTATAAGTCTATATTTACTCAAAAGCGAATTTTAATATTGCCCTGTATACATATTTTTAAGTGTCTAATTTATACAAAAAACAACCTTAAATTATTTATCAAACTGGGACAGACTAATTCGTACAAGACTAGAGAGATAGAATGTCATTAGTGTACCATCTCATAAAAACTCATTCTTTCAGAGATCTCCATATTATAGTTGTCTGACCTTTTATAATAAACTATAAAGTTCTTAGTGGCAACAACTTTAGGAAAAATTTCTTATTGATAAAGTTTTCTATTCCGTACAAGAATATATGCAGTCCTGAGCGTTTCGTTACTGCTTGACACATGATAGTATTTATACTAATAGTTTGTCTTGTTTTTCTTATTCCATATTCTTGTGCGAATTGTTCAGTTTTTATATTTTAATTGCATGTTATGTGTATTTATTTTTCTAAAAAAAACATTTTTTAAGATGTTTTACATGCACGTTTTTTATTTGTGTTTGTTTTTTAATGTGTATTATAAGTTAATATTTATTTTTAATTTTATACTTTTTTTCTTTTTATATATATATATATATATATATATATATATATTTTGACTACCCTTTATACAATAATGTATTGTATGGTAATATAAACTATTCTATTCTATTCTATTCAGAAAATTCGAAAAAAGATACTATATCATTTATAAAGCGCAAATAGAGAACTGGACCAACAAGAGAACCCTGCGGGATACCCGATATCGCTTCCTTGGTAACTGAACCACATATGTTGACTTGCTGGCGACGATTAAATAAATACGATTTCATCCACTCAAGATATTTTCTACAAAAACCAATTTGCTGTAATTTCCATAATAGAATCTGATGGCAAACACTGTCGAAAGCCTTAGATATGTCAGAGTAAATAACATCGATCTATTTGCCAACCTCAACCGATGTCATTAAAGAGTTTTGAAATATTGTAAGATTGGTAGTTGTTGAACGACTACGATAAAAACCATGTTGTTTACTCGTAATGTAGTGTTTTAAAGACTCAAATATATGATCGGTGATAATTGTCTCAAAGAGCTTTGGTATATGTGAAAGTAAACAAAGACCTCTGTAGTTCTTTACATCACTATTATCACTAGATTTAAAAATGGACAAAAAAGTAGAAAACTTCCAAAATTCAGCAAAGGAAGGAAGAGGCTGAGACAATGGTTGACAGCATCGTTGCAATAGAATAGTAGGAATTCCATCAGGGCCAGCCTTCTTGGCTGCCAAAGCTTATATAAATAGCTCTTCCTGTTATGAAATTAATAAAACAAAAACATTTTTTTAAAACTTAATATTCGGTAACTCAAAAATAGGGTATTTATTTTTGAGTAATTCCAACAACTAAAACTCGAGGGAGTAATCTGTACCAAACGCGTGCATGAAAATAGAACTTGTTTTGTTTTCATGAAAATAAACTGTATAACGAAACACTGAAAGAATTTTTTACCTACGCTCATGGTTGTAATTAAAACAGTCTGATTATATCAAATTGTAACCTTTATACAGGGTTATTCACGCAACCCGTTCATTAAAAGTTTTTGATGATGCCATTTAGATAAAAATTTCAAATTTTGGGATTAAGGTAAGGTCAAGGGGTACTTCTTTTTTGAAATATTTTCAACTTCCTGTCATTTCCGGTTTAACCGGAAGTTGGTATCAACTTGCTTATTTTAAATGGAACACCCTGTATTTTATGATATTTTTGGATTCTACGGAGAAGTTTAATGCTATTTTATACCTAGGTTCAAGCGTTCTTAAGATATTTGACCTTGAACCGAAAATGAGCCTTCGGAGTACCAAATTTTAAAATTTCATATTTTTGTAAGTTTTGAAGATATTATCTTCATATTTTGCAGACGATCGGTAAATAATCTTAGGTTTCTATTATTTTTATTGAATTTGTCTATTTTTTTACAGGGTGTCCTAAATTCAGCGGCAAACATTCACATTTTTAAAGCCGCTAAAGTCCGTTTTTTTAAATGAGACACCCTATAACTTTATGCACTCTCAAATGTAGAATTTCATTTTCTATCGAATTGTATTAAGGTTCCCTATACCTATTCGTAACCATTTTCGAAATAATTTTTATAAAAATATCGTATGTATTTCCTTAAATGTTTGCATGTTCCAATGGTGAGCCATGGAAAAACAATTGAGATCCAATATCCACTATGACAGATGATTAGTATGCGTAATTTATCGAAAGCTGTCAGTGATAAACTAAATCTTCTAAATCGAAATGGAAGAATACTCAAACGCTGATATTTTCAATCTATTTTATATTCATGGATTGATTTGCCGCCAATGAACAAGTCAAAATTCAAGAGGATAGAAACGAACTTTTTGCGTTTTGCCAAGGTTAAAGTTACAAAAAATGGTTATTATTATAATTAGCTAATTTCCACGCAAACCCGCAAAGTTCAATACCGTCTGCAGAAAACGATTTGGGAATCTCTTCTTCATCTGTCCAAAGAATCTTGAGCGAACATCATATGCACCCTTATGCCTTCCAAAACGTGCAAGTCTTGAGACCTGGTGATGAGGTCCGACGAGTAGAATTTTGCGAATTCATGTTTTTGAAAATTCAAGAGGACCCTCAATTCCTTTCAAAAATATTTTAGGACCGATGAAGCGAAATTTTCTAGAGAAGGAATAACAAATAGAAGAAACGAACATTTCTGGGCAACAGAAAATCCGCACGCTTTACGCGAAACGCGTTCTCAAGAGAGGTTTAGCTTCAATATTTTCGGTATAGTATTAAATGATCAGGTGCGGTACTGTGTTTATGAAGAAAATTTAAACAGTGATAAGTATTTGGAAATTTTACGAGGGACGGTTTCTGAATTTATAGAAGAAATTCCTATTGGTGAGCTGCAAAATTATTGGTATCAATTAGATGGGACACCAGCACATAATTCCGCTGCAGTTTATCTTCAATTATCTCGAATTTTTGAAGATCGCTGGATTGGTCCCAATGGCTCTTGGAGATGGCCCACGCGATCGCCTGATTTAACACCCCTAGACTTTTATTTACGAGGATTTATGAAAGGTCTATGCTTCCCCAGTAAATAACCAACAAGATTTACTGGACAGGATACGAACAGCTTTTGCCGAATTAGAAAACGGACAGCATATAGAACATTTGTTATAATTTTATTATTTTATTTATTTATTGTTGATTGTTAGATTGATATAATTTTTAAGTTCCCTAAAACAAGTTTAGAACAGTCTCGAACTTAGTAGATATGGTTAAAAATAATGTAAACAATTTATTACATTTTTTATAACTTTAACTTTTCCGAAACGCAAAAATTTCGTTTCAATCCGCTTCAATTTTCTCTTGTTCATTGGCGATAAATGAGGATGTTTTTCATTAAAAACATGGCACGTTCTCTCCAATATTTTGTAACATTTAACATTAATAAATAAATTGAGAATATCAGCTTTTGAGTGTTATTTTATTTTAATTTAAAAGTTTCAAATCAGCTGTCATGTTGAATAGAAAAGCACAACAATTGTTTTTCCATGGCTTACTACGGGAAGGTGTAAGCATTTAGCAAATACATATGATAGTTTAATAAAAACCTGATTATTTCGAAAATGGTTACGAATAGGTATAGGGAATCTTAATACAGCTCGATAGAAAATTAAATTCGACTTTTGATAGTGCATAAAGTTATAGAGTGACCCATTTAAAAAAAACGGACTTTAGCGGCTTTGAAAATGTGAATGTTTGCCGCTGAATTTAGGATACCCTATATAAAAATAGGCAAATTCAATAAAAAAAATAGAAACCTAAGATTATTTACCGATCGTCTGCAAAATATGAAGATTATCTCTTCAAAACTTACAAAAATATGAGATTTTAAAATTTGGTACCCCGAAGGCTCATTTTTGGTTCAAGGTCAAGTATCTTAAGAACGCTAGAACCTAGGTATAGGACATGCTACATAAAATAGCATTAAAAATCTCCATAGAATCCAAAAATATCATAAAATACATGATACCAACTTCCGGTTAAACTGGAAGTGACAGGAAGTTGAAAATATTTCAAAAAAGAAGTACCCCTTGACCTTACCTTAATCGCAAAATTTGAAATTTTTATCTAAATGGCGTCATCAAAAACTTTTAATGAACGGGTTGCGTGAATAACCCTGTATACCTATGAAGCTGATTCAAATCTTAATCAAATAGCCTCTGCTGTTAAAAAATTACTTAACTTCACACCCTGTATCTCAAAAATAGAGCATTTGCGGACACGTTTATAGTTATTGATACAATGTCTAGTTCCTACCTCGATCTCGCATAACAAGTCTCATTTTCAATCCCGGTTTGGTATGTTCAACCTTTAAAAAAATATTCAATTAGTACATGCAATGTCGTGACTTACCGATAACGCTCCAGCTCGTGAACCTAACCCGGTAAGATCTTTGCCAGATGCCCCCAGGCGAATCCAGTCCATAAGCGAGTGGCCAGGCTGAAGAGCGACCTTGTTGCGAGGATTGCCTGAAAACAAACGAGCAGTTTAAATTGTATCTTTTATTTTAAGTCAGCAAAAACATAGGTAAGGGGGATGTTTGCATTTAAACACCCTCTGAAATTGTTTACACATATATTTATTTAAATAGATAATTAATATTATCTTTTTCGGCGGTTCATCAAATTGGTACAGTATTAAGACTATGTTAAAATATGAATAACTCGTGCAACTTCGAAGCTGAAATTTAAATTCATTATGTTAATGTAAAGTAATGTAAATTTTAAGTTATTGTTCATGTAGCATGTAGCTTCGCCAAGTTCGACTAGGTTCTGACGTATATGTACACGTGGGTACTATACTGTCACTTTAAATTTAAGTGTAACACTGTAAATAGAATAAATCCATATGAAACTTTGTAATTTCCTTGATTTGAAATAAACGATTTCTTTCTTTCTTTCTTTCTAAATTTAATTAATTTGCAAGTCGAATAAAATTACGATTTGCAACTTTTTTTCTTGTTCTTTTCTATACACAGAATCTTCTAATATATAGTCGAATGCGATCTTATCGTGCGGGTCCACCACACATTATGAAACAAATCAGAAAACACAGTCAATACCAAAATGTTGGGTGATTCTTTTATCGAGCTATTAAATCTCGATGGGCTATTTACAAATATACAGGGAGAAAGAAAATAGTTTTTTTATTATATTACGCAATATTATTAAGATAGCCACTTAATATTATTTTATATATTAAATGCCGAGGAACTAAATAAGAAATTTCGATAAATATGTATTTCGTTAAAATTTCTTGGTAGGCAAACACAAAAAGGCAAGCTCCCTAATAAAGGCGGTTCGAATCAGTGGAACAATCAGGATATGTTCTGTTTATACAGCCACTTAATGAAAGTGAGATTTGTTATCAATCACCAAAAATTATGAGCCCCGCTTGACCTAAAAATCTAATCACTTATACAGTGTCATTTATTTAAATGCGGGCCAGCCCTGTGCAAAGAAAACTTGTTTTTTTTTGTATTGTGATAACAAAAAATTTTTATTTTGCAAAAATATTATACTTTTGTTAAAAACACAAGATAATTAGTTATTACTTCCCTCGTGAGATTTTTTCAGATCTTTACGTTTAAGGGTCCCTAGATGCCGGAAAATATCCTTTCTCAATTCCGTCTGTCTGTAGGTATGTGTGTCCGTCAGTCTGTCTGTTCGCGGCATAGCTAAAAAACTATTTATCCAATTTCTTCAAATTTCAGTCTAAAATTAGGGGCCATGCATGCGAAAAATACAGGCTATATATATATATATATATATATATATATATATATATATATATATATATATATATATATATATATATATATATATATATATATATACATATATATATATATATATAATATATATATATATATATATATATATATATATAGCCTGTATGTAAAGCGATTTTACCGATTTTTATATATCAAACTTTGTCTTATAATTAATAGAAAAATGTACAGGGTTTTTTTTTATATATTGCCACCCCCCTTATCTTTTTCATTTGACATTTTAGAAAAATGTGTCCCAAATAAAAGTTTAATGGTTTCAAATGAATTTTTATGAAAACATTTTTTTTCATATACAGGGTGTTACAGAAAGTCTGGGCGTGGTTCAAGTTTCTTATTTCAAATAGGTACCCCATTTTTTTATTGAATTTTCGGATTCTCCTGAGAATTTTACACATTTTTTATAAGGGATATTCTATACTTAAATCTAAAGCCTAAAGAGATATTGTTATTTTTTGAAAACTATTATGTAAAACAGGTAAACATTTTTCTGGTCGTAAACTGGTCATTGACGGTGATCTGTCGTTCTGTCAATTCATTGAAAAGATGCATTACACTGACGAAGAAAGATGTGATATTCTTCGCATTTTCTACAAGAATAATAATAATGCTTGCGCGGCAAGAAGAGAATATCAGCGGCTTTTCCCCATGCGAGCTATTCCATCTCGAAAAACTTTCAAAAATATTGAACTTGGCTTTCGAAATCGAATGACTGTTAAAAGAAAAAAACGTACTGCGGTTATTAATGAGGAGGAGGAATTAAATATTTTATTATTTTTTCAAGGTAGGTTAATAGAAATTACCCAGAGGATATAAAGTAACTTACGCAAATATTATTTATTTTCAGAAAATCCAAATGCAGCCTTAAAAGACGCATCAATTTTTTTTAATAAATCTATTTTCAAAATTTATTCGACATTAAAAAAGCATGGATATTTCCCATACAAAATTTTACCCGTCCAGAAATTAACTGAAGATCAGAAAAACCAACGAACCATGTTTTGCCAGGAAATGTTGCTGATGAAAGATGAAGATAACAATATTTTTCAAAAAGTTTTATGGTCAGATGAATGCGCCTTTAGTACTGCCGGGATTCACAACCGGAAAAATGTTAGATTTTGGGCAACGGAAAACCCTCGGGCCATGCGTGAAATTAAAACCCAAGGTCGGAAAACTTTAAATGTGTGGTGCGGGCTCCTTCACAACAAAATTATTGGACCGATTTTCATTGATGGATCTTTAAATGGAGAAAAATATCTAAATTTATTAAATAATGATCTGGAACCTATTTTGGATGACTTACCCCTCCGTCAATACAACCAAATTATTTGGCAACAAGATGGAGCCCCACCACACAATGTTTTTGCGGTCCTAAATTTTTTAAATCAAAATTTTGAAACGTGGATTGGTCGGACTGGACCGATTCGGTGGCCGCCCAATAGTCCCGACTTAACACCTCTTGACTCTTTTCTGTGGGGATTTTTGCAGAATAAAATATATGAAACTCCCACGGAAGATATAGAGATGTTAAGAAGGAGAATAATTGAAGCCATTGAGGATTTAAACAATAATCATGCACAATTCATTATTAATGCGATTAATAAAATCGAAGTAGATTATACAAATTGTATTGAAATGAATGGTGGACATATTCAGCAATTATAATATTTATATTTCATTTCATTATTGAATTATTTGATAATATGTAGTTTTTTGTAATAAACACAGCGTCAAAAAACTTGGACCCCTTCATAAGACGCAATGCAAAAATGCTCTGTTTCAAGACCTTGTATCTTGAGTAATAAATGATCCAACCATGTGATTAAAAAAAGTGTATGTTAACGAATAGCAGGGCTGCCACTTTTAGCCACATGAAATATTCTATTGTAATTAGAACGCTCTACAGAGTGTTTAAAAGTTTCTCAACACAGGACCTAATGCAAATTAAATGGGAGGTCTGGCTAAAAAAAATTAAACTCTCCTTATTAGCTTGCTGATTACAATATCATGGCTCAGTTAACTAAAAGTGGTAGTCCCGCTATTCGTTGACATAATCATTTTTCAATCACTTCGTTGGTTCATTTATTACTGAAGATACGCGGTATTGAGGAAAGCTTATTTGCATTGCGACTTATGAAGGGGTCCAAGTTTTTTGACGCTGTGTGTAGTTTTTAAAATATTCTTTTCTGTTTTCGTTAATATTATACATATATTTTTTAAAAACATGTGTTGCCTTAATTAGATTCATATGCATATTTCCAAAATTCGATGTTTTTGGAATACCCCGTAGAAGGAAAAAAATCCACGTCTGATATTTCAAAAAATGTTTGTTTAGATGGCGATTCGTTGGAAGATGGTGATTTCTGTTCTGGTTGCCTGTGTATTTTCGTTATTCTCATAAGCTATGTGAAGGTTGTCGGATTTTTCCTCATCGGAAATGTGACATTTTATCCAGAAATTGACAGAAAGTCTACCAAACAGTAAAACAGTCACCGTCAATGACCAGTTTACGACCAGAAAAATGTTTACCTGTTTTACATAATAGTTTTCAAAAAATAACAATATCTCTTTAGGCTTTAGATTTAAGTATAAAATATCCCTTATAAAAAATGTGTAAAATTCTCAGGAGAATCCGAAAATTCAATAAAAAAATGGGGTACCTATTTGAAATAAGAAACTTGGACCACGCCCAGACTTTCTGTAACACCCTGTATATGAAAAAAAATTTTTTCATAAAAATTCATTTGAAACCATTAAACTTTTATTTGGGACACATTTTTCTAAAATGTCAAATAAAAAAGATAAGGGGGGTGGCAATATATAAAAAAAAACCCTGTACTTACTTTAACCACGCTTTAAAATTGGAACAAGTATTCTATAATTATTTATTTATTGCCTACAAAATTACAAATGTACTAAAAAAGTAAGCAAAAAATGGTGTCAAATCTAATAAAAAAAAATTTTAAATTAAATTCACTGGCTAATATCCAAGAGCCTGTGGCAAAAGCTCTGAGAATCGGTATAAGGAATGTACAGAAACTTGTGCGTGAAAAAAAAAACATAATTTACTTCCGAAGAAGATTAAGAAATGTACACGAAAAAATCCAAAGGCAAAAGACTTAAGTTACAATGCAAAAATGGATATCCATAATGCAATTTAAAATTTATACAAGTCAAAGACTAATATAATCCTTCAGAAACTTTTTAATATTATAGACTAAAAAATATCATCATCACTTAAAAAGTCCTCATCTTCTGAGTCGCCCTCAAATGGCACAATGATCATTGGTGCTATTTCGACATCTAGAACTCGTTCTCGATTCCACCCATCCCATATTACTTTCTCCGTATGTTTCACAGATTTCTTCCAGTACTCCGGCGTAATATCATTTAATGAATCTTGCCAAATAATTTGCACTTCATCTGACGTAAGACCATCCTTCACGTGTTTCTCGTAATACGATTTTGCCCCAGCCCATATTAATTCTATTGCGTTAAACTGGGATTGGTATGGCGGCAGTTGTAAAACCTCATGTCCATTTTCCCGTAATATTTCATCTACGGCATATATTGTTGGCTTTTTAATAGATTTTGCCATTAAAAAAAGTTCTATTTTCAGCATATTGGGTTAGGGATTTTGTTTTTGTTTTATTAGCCAGTCATAAATATCACTTTTCTCCAGGATGAAGTAGGTTGTTTATTTAAGATTCTTCAATGATAAGATGCATGGTCCAGAATGATTAAAGATGGAGCATCTAAATTTGGAATCAGTTGTTCTTTTAACCACTTTTCAAACAGTTCACAGTTCATATTATCATGGTAGCCCATACTTTTGGATGTTGAAGAAAACAGTAACCTTGCACCTGGAAGAAATCCTGTTGAAGAACCTGCACGCAAAATGATGAACCATTTGCCCGTCCCACATCCCTTTTTTCTCTTGACACTTTTTACAGACTCGTCCTGCCAAGATTTTGAACCACTTCCATTAGAAAATATCCAAGTCTCGTCTAAAAATAACACTTTTCTAAATTTTGAATTAACATTTTCCGTGTATTTCTTTAAAAACTGGATACGCTGACTTGCTACATGTGGCAACTCGCATAAAAATCTTCGATTACAGTCCTTTTTATATCGAAAACCCAACATTTTTATTAATTTTGACAACGATTTTAGTCCAATTTCCAATATGCCTCGATTTTTTAAAGCTTCTTTTAAAACTTGAAGGGTTATATCAGCTTTTGATGTGTATAAATCCTAAATTGCATTACGAACATCCATTTTTACATTGTCACTTATGTCTTCTGTCTTTGGCTTTTTTCGTGTACATTTCTTAATCTTCTTCGGTAGTAAATTATGCTTTTCTTCATGCACATTTTTCTGCACAGTCCTTATACCGATTCCCAGAGCTTTTGCTACTGTCTCCTGGATATTGGCTGGTGAATTTTCATTTTCGTAATATTTTATTAGATTTAATACCATTTTTTTTTCGCTTGTGGATGCGAAAAACCCGAAAATTGTTTTCTATTACTCATTTTGTCACTGACTTGTCAATCTGACTTTGAAGTGACATCGCTCAAAGATTTTTGCAACTGCTGGTATTTATGTTTGTTCTCTTTTTTCATATGAACATATCATAGGTCTATCTAATTCATTTTCCGGATTTTATGCGGAGGATATGATTACACGTAATAAAAGAAAAACAAATTTAAAAAGTTTGTCGTTGATAAACCGTATGACCCGCCCGATAACATTGCTTTTGACTATACCATTTTCCTTTCTTTGAACACATACATCTAAAAAGGAAATTGTTCCATTAGATTTAATTTCCGTTGTGAACTTGTTATTATGAAGTTGATTAAGGTGATCCAGAAATATGAGGAGATTAACATACCCGTATTCACTAAAGAGGTTTAAATTTAGATCAGGTCTAACTTGAGAGTTGTGGGTTTGAGATGACATTTTTAACACGCAGATGATTTTTCTAAATGTCACAATTACAAAATGATAGTGACCAAAGTGAAACATAACATTTACACCATTTTAGTGAATACGAGCAGATATTAGAGCAATATCCTCAAAGGCTTCCATAACGATATTCGCTACCACAGTTGATAGAGGAGATCCCCTAGCTGTCCCTGAAGTTTGTTCATGAAAAGTTCATTGAAAAATGAAATAAGTAGATGTAAGGCAAGCTTCCACTAGGTCTATTAAGTCCTTATCAAGATTATTATGATCCAATATGTTTTTTTGGTTGTTAATTTTTCCCACGACCTTCGGATCCGTAAATACGTTTGGGCAAAAATAATTAATCCGGCAGTAGCTGCAATGCTTTTAGGGGATAGGGCCGATAGGGCCCCAAAAGTTGTAGATGCGGTACTGCCACTAAAACCAAAACACTGGTTCAGATATGTAGATAATACTTTGTTGTTTGGCCTCATGGACAGGATAATCTCCTCATATTTCTGGATCACCTAAATCAACAACTTCATAATATCAAGTTTAAAATGGAAATTAAATCTAATGGAACAATTCTCCTTCTAGATAATGATTAAAAAATAATAAGACCAAACCTTCACAAGAATGTATTTATTTAGGCTCGACGCATTTCGGTTAAACAACCATTTTCAAGCGCATGTAAAAATATAAAAAATGTCAAAATTCAGTCAGTCAGGAATAAAATAATATAAAATAAATCACTTACATCACGTTAACACAGGATAAACATTACATCAACACATAAAAGACCAACGTATAAAACACCTAGATACATTAAAAACTAATTATAATCTATCGAAAGATGAACTGTAAATGTGTCCTGGCTGTAAAAGTCAAACCTATTCGCAAGTCGTGTATATAAAAACAAGCATATAGATGTATGTGTTCAAAGGAAGGAAAATGATACATTAGGACATTCAGTGTAGAAGAAATCGGTTATTAACTCACTAGTATTCAGAGTAATTTTGATCAAGATTCTCTAACATCGGAAACAACGAAACTGACCGAAGCTCTCAGGGATGATATGAAGATATTACGCGTTCAATTATATGACATAGTAATCAAACTCCACCAAAGGCGAATGATAAGGAGCCACCGTTAAGTCGGGTTGTTCTTCCCTACATACCTGGCACACTACAGACAAAATAGGACAATTACTGTCCAACATACGTACAATCTTCAATATACATAAGAAAACTGGACAATGCTTGCGATCCTCGAAATATATTGTACCTTTCCAAACAGAAAATTTTTTGTTCATTTGTAGAAGTGAATGTGGGAGAAACAGGGCGCTCAATATCAACTAGACTTAAGGAACATGAACGATGTATTAAAAAGAAACAATACCACTGGCTGTATTATAAATGTAGCGGAAACCAAGGTTCTGGCATCGGTTCCAGGATTGTATAACAAAAAATTAGACAATTTATTGAAATGTTTAAACATTCAAAAAATCTCAATAGAGATACGGGTTACGGTCTACATCACACGTGGAAATCGATCTTAACTCTCTTTGAGCTCATTCAGTGTTCAGATCTCGTAAAGTAAAGATCCCTGAAGATGACTCGAGCAATCGAAGGCGAAACGTCGGACAGTAATTCCAATGATCCTAAGAACCATGATATCTTAATTGACCAAAGCTGTGAAAACGTCCGATCTATATTTATTATTATTGATCTTAAAATAAATTTTTCTTTTAATGTTATCATATAGGTTTATGTGTAAGTATCTTTTAAACCATTTGTTGCAGTTATCTATAATTATACATCATATTTCATATTTGTCCTATAAAATTGAAAAAGCTAAATTTATCTATTTTTAATGATGAATATTGTACATGTGTATGTAATATTTAGATTAAGCTATTAATATTTTTATTTTATTTTGTATTGTCTTTTAAAGCAGCTTTGTCAATGGGATTTTTCTTATGATAATAAAGCGTATATTGAATTGAATTGAATTTAAATGCTTCTGTTTTATGTACTAATTGTTGTTACTTGAAATACTTTTTAGTACTTCAACTATTTTTCAACTTCAAATACCTGTTAAAATACTTAAAATACAAAGTATTTGAAATACTTGTATTTTCCCTTAACTACAATAAATATTCATATGAAGGAATGAAAATATACAGGGTGTCCTGAATAAGAATGAACTCTACAGGAATCTCGTAAACTAGCAGAGATGCAGAGACGTTTAAATTAGAAAAAAGTTGCGCTCCACTGAACTCTGCAAAATGACGTTTTCAGATTTGGAACATTCCGAGTACTTCCGAAGAAATTAAGAAAAAACCGAAAACTCGCGATTTCGTTTTTATTTTTTTCTGGTTCTATTTTCAAAAATAATGGAAAACAAATTTTACATTTTCATTATCACTTTTTCTCCTCTACAAGATGGCATCATGGGATTTCAAATCCGACGTTTTGTTTCTTCACAATCACCATCAATTTTATTTTTTTAAATAGTCGAAAAAAATGGTTGTGTGCTTGGTAAGCTCTATTTTTAATTCTAAATTCAATGACATATCGCACTTTGCATTTGTTCGACGTCTCGGACGCAAAAAACCATCATCAGTGTTATTCGATGATGATTCCGCAAAAACGAAACGCCGGAACAAAAATCTGATTGTTTATCTTGTCGAGAAGAAAAAGTTGCTATGGTAACGCAAAATTTATTTTGATCTAGCTCTTACCGTAGACTTTAAAAAAATGAATAATTATTTTATTTCTGTTGGTATCAGGTGTGATAATAGTATTTAAAGCGATAATATGAATAAAATTGTCGAGAAGAAAAAGTTGCTATGGAAACAAAAAAATTATTTTTATCTATCTGTTTGGGTTCAATTAATCACAATAAATATTTGATTTACTCCAGTATGTACAAAATATTTGCAATTGTTTGGCTTGGTTACTATGAATACCTTGGATATCTGTCACTTTTGCATTCTTGTTAGTATTTAAGTTCTTATTTTTCTAAAATATTGTATTGTAAAAATGGCACATTATTCCAATGAAGTTAAATTTGATATGATTACATGTTCAAAAATACCCCGAACGGCGTCAACCAGGCCGAACCATTTTCAAAAGGTTAGTGACAAACTTAAAAGAACATGGCGCTTTTGACAAGCCAGTGCGTTATCGTAAAAAAATAGCAAAACCTGAACAAGTAATGCGAGTTTTGCTTGCTGTAGAAGAAGATGATAATATAGGACTCCGTACCACGGAGAAAGAGCAAGAAGTGCCAAAAACCATTGCACATAGAATCCTACGTAAAGAGAAATGCCATCCTTATAAATACCGTATCTGCCACGCTTTGCATCCTGGAGATGAAGAACATAGAACTACTTTCTGTGAGTGGTTCACACGAAAATGCGATGAAAATCCCCAATTTCCCCCACTAGATTCTTTGGACCGATGAAACTTATTTATCTAACAATGGTTTATTTAATAGAAAAAATAGACATTATTGGTCAACAAAAAAAGGAAACCGATTCCGCACATCCAAACACCAGAATCGTTTTAGAACAAATGTTTGGTGTGGTATTTTGGGAAACCGCATCATTAGACCATTATTTTTTAAAGGAACCCTCAATTCCGAAGGGTATGGTCAGTTCCTAAGAAACGAAATTGAAGAGGCACTGGATGACTTGCCTTTTAACACGTGGTTCCAACAAGATGGGGCTCTCACTCACAATTCAAGACTCAACATGGATTATTTAAGAAATCGATTCGGAAATAATTTAATTGCTATTCGTGGTCCAATTAGCTGGCCTCCTCGGTCACCAGACCTTACACCCCTGGACTTTTTGTCCTTTGGGGGTATCTGGAAAATGACGTTTATTGGCAAACATTTCAAGATATTGAAGAATTAAAAGCCGCAGTACGAGAATCCATCCGAAAAATAACACCGGAAATGCTAGAAAATGTAATGAACGAAATTGTTTATTGATCCTATTTATGTTTAGAAAATGAGGGCGGCATTTTTGAAAATAAGAAAAATGGTTAATTGTATTTAGTTAATAATAAGTTTTTATGTAAGTTAATACTAATACAATGCCTCACATCTAAATTAGATAAGTTCATAAATTTATTATTATTTTGTAGGTTAAGTTTTTAGAACTTTATTATTGTATTATTGTTGTTGATGTAAATTGCTTTAGTAAAAAAAACAATTTTATTCATATTATCGCTTTAAATACTATTATCACACCTGATACCATCACAAATAAAATAATTATTCATTTTTTTAAAGTCTACGGTAAGAGCTAGATCAAAATAAATTTTGCGTTACCATAGCAACTTTTTCTTCTCGACAAGATAAACTAATCAGATTTTTGTTTCGGCGTTTCGTTTTTGCGGAATCATCATCGAATATCACTGATGATGGTTTTTTTGAGTCCGAAACGCCGAATAAATGCAAAGTGTGCACACAACAATTTTTTTCGACTATTTAAAAAAATAAAGTTGATAGTGGTTGTGAAAAAACGAAACGTCGGATTCGAAATCTAATAATGCCATCTTGTAGAGGAGAAAAAGTGAGAATATAAATGTTAAATTTGTTTTCCAGTATTTTTGAAAATAGAACCAGAAAAAAATAAAAACGAAATCGCGAGTTTTCGCTTCAGAGTTCAGTGGAGCGCAAATTTTTTCTAATTTAAACATCTCTGCGTCTCTGCTAGTTTACGAGATTCCTGTAGAGTTAATTCTTATCCGGGACACCCTGTAGAGTTTGATAATTTGGACTAGATATTCATACAAACTGAGTGAAACCGAATCTGCTAGTTTTATTTTATGTCACGTATTATTCGACGTATCGTTTGAAAAAAATTGCCGAACATGAAAGGTAATTTTCGCTAAAAATTGAGCTATCAAAGCCGTAAAATGAAATTCTTTACGTGAATCTCTCCAGACGCCATAATCTTGTTAAAATTTCATCCGTTTTATCCCGAGATCAAAGGGGTTGGCTCTTAAAGGACAAAGGATGGAGTTCCGATTTGCCATTTGCGTCAAAACGGGTTCAAATTTGAATTTAAAAGTGTTCAAAGCAAGTCAAAGTTATTTGAATTGAACTCAGAAAAATTTGTTTTATTAGAAATAAAGTAATGTTTGCTTTAGTAAAAGTTAGGTAAAATGGTAACTGATGTTTGCAGACGAGAAACTCTAAAATACAGTTGCTTTTGAGATGTCAAAAAGCAAGTAAGATGAAAAGGTATCTACGCATTAAAAAAAACTTCCTGCACGTCCGACTTTAAAAAAATGTGTTATGTATAGGTAATTTAAATTACGTTTCGGTTAAAAATGGGTTGAAAAGGGTTCACGCGCTGCAGAAATGCAAAGACATGAGTACGAGTTACCATTTCAAATTTTGCCGTTACGTAGACAAAGCATCAATGTAAGGCGGTAAAGAGCTATTTTGTGGAAAAAAAAATTATATGCAAAGGCATGTGCGTCAAAAAGTGGTCAAAAAATGGTCGAAAATGGTAAAATCTACTTTTATTTTATAACTCTAGATTTGATTTCTTCATAAAAATTCGCCTTTAGCGCCCAACTATACATATTTCCCTATTAAAATCACATTGAAGCTAATACATATCTCTTATAGTTTTAACATAATATTGCAGCGGCGCACAGACGGGCAAAATTTCAAAAAGCTGGCCAGAACCCCAATTCGGGAAGATTGCCATTTCACATTTTTACGCGTCTAGGGGCTTTAATAGATCATTGGGCTTTTTAAAATTAGAAATTCCGTAGATGGCGCTCTTCGTTGAATACGGTGACAATAGTTGAATGTTAAATGTTGTTCGCGTAAGTGTTTTTGCGAAAAAATATTGGCTGTTTTTGTGTACATATTGTAGACATTATAGTGCTCAAAGTAAAATGGATTGTACTCCTGGTGGTAAGTAGTACCTTTAGCTATACTATTTATATAAAATAATAATATTCTTTAATTATGTGTATTTTATACAGAAATAATTTTCTGGAGTAGTGCAAAATTATAGTTTTAATTTTATTGTTAATATTTTAGTAAACTTCCGGGATCTTCCGGGCTTAACTTTCTGGAAAGTTGTGTAGCTGAATACTTTAAATAGTAAATGGAGAAAAAATATTTTCCGCTTTTGTCTGCCTTTTTGAGATAACTTAATCAACTTTGTTTTGTGTCACTTGGAATTTTCCCCAATTTATTGCTTTCAAATCGTTTAGGGCTAATTATTTTTATTTATTTCAGGATCAAGGGACGTAGATCCGGATGAAAATGTTGTTTTAAGTATGAGAACGCTTTCTGAAGTAATACTGACATGCAATTCAACAAAAATTGAAGCTAATTGCGAATATTTGCATTCGTATGTAAAAGATCTAACTAATTGCCCTGAAGTCTTATCTAATGTAATTAAACAAAAGCTTTCACATTTTCTTTCTGATTTTAAATTAAAATATAAGACTGCCCAATACAAGAAAGATATTTTGCCCAAAACAAAACTTGGTTGGAAACAAATTTAAAATTTCATTTTTTTGTGCAATCACCTACAGCGAGTTTAGGTGGTCGCCCTGCTGTTAATTTCCAGACTAGTAGCGAACGAACGAAACGAAGACAAACCGAATATGTTGGATCAACAATGAGTTCCTCAGAGCCTGTGTATGCTGCTCAAATGAGTCTGCGCGTTGAAGGAAGTATAGATGCTGCAGCTGTTATAAAAGATGTACAATTTTCAACCCCAAAAAGGGCCCAGAACTATAGAAAGGCATATAAAGAGAGAGATGAAAAAGTTGATCAGCTATCTGGTGATAAAGCATTGTCAGTATTTGTTAAAGCAAATAGACACCAATATCAGATCATAAGGGGTGAAGATAAAAAACGTTTTCCATCGTATAAGAAGATTCAGGAGGACAAGGGGCGCTGTTACCCAAATCGGGATGCAGTTACAATCACGGGGCAAACAGCTGAAGTAAAATTACAAGCCTTACTAAACCATACTGCCCATCGTATAGTGGAGGTGCAAAAAGATGTATTGGAAACATTAACAGAACCTCAACTTGCTTGTTTGACACTTAGGTATAGCCAATACAAGCAAAATTTTGACAGCGATGAACGTTCGGATGCCAGTATATTTTTAACATCCTTTGTGCCACTTCTATTAACATGCGACGATCCAAATAAATCTACAAACAAAATAGTTTGGCAAAATCCACGTCCAGGCTCACCCCGCTTTTCGTCCAATCAGAATTCAATTTATACATGAGACCACTGATTTAACACTTCAAGAAATAAATACCATGCAGAATGAAATAGAAAACCTTACACCTACTTCCATTAGTGTAGGCACAAGGACATTGAACACAACTTACTTTTTACAATGGTAGATGGCAAAATGTGCAATGCTGCTTCATCTACGACATCCACGAAAAAGTGTTATATATGTGGGGCTTCTTCCAAGTCTTTCAACAACATAGATGTTAAGTAGAAGTATTTTAATCAGTTTGTTAAACTGTGAAAATAGTGATTTTTTTTAGAAAAATATGATCAGTAGCAAAAGTTATGGTACGAGCGGGAATCGAACCCGCACCTCTGCGTGTCTAGCGCATCGCCCTAACCAATTGAGCTATCATACCACTGATAATAATAATATTTTTGCAAACTATATCTAGTGGATACCGTATAAATATACAAAAATTTAAAGATTATGCTTTAACAACAGCTAGGATACTTGTACAAAAATATCCTTGATACAACATGCCTAATACGGTCCACAAAATTTTAATTAACTCGTCAGATATTATTGAATCTTTTTTATTGCCTATAGGACAATTATCTGACGAGGCCCAGGAGGCATTAAATAAAGACATTAAGAAGTATAGAGAAGGATTTTCCCGAAAGTGTTCAAGGCAACAAAACTTGGAGACTGCTTATATCGTCTGATCCAGTCATATTAAGCATGCGAAAACTTCCAAGGCGAAAGTCCAAGTCATTCGAAAAAGAAGTCTTAGATTTATTATTAGCCCCCGTCCAGAGGGATCTGCCACTAAAACTACTAATGAAGACTCAGAAATTAATAGCTCAAGTGACTCAGACTCCGGGTCCGGGGATTAAAAACAATAATTAGTTATGCGACATTATTTCTGAGAATAAATGATGCTGTTATTAGTTTATTAATTGTTAATTTTACGCCGTTGATGACTTTAAATAATATAAAAACAGTAAAATGTAGGCAGTATTTTTTAAAACAATTTAAATTCGGTTTTATACACATAATTATGTTTTTGTCAAGTATTTATTTATTATATTATTAAATTTTCCACCAGATTAGTAGCCAATTGACAAATATGTTAATTAGTTTTTACAATATTATTTCTCATAAACACATTAAGGAAATTTTATTACTAAATATCATCGTTTAAGTTTTGGCCAGGTTTTTTCAATTTTGCCCGTCTGTGCGGCGGAAGGCTTGCAAATGATCCATAAAAGTCCCTCTTAAAAGAAATAAAAAATACGCGTGTTTTGTTCAATTGCTCTGATTCCACTGAAACTGTTGGTGGTTGCAAATAGAGCCCCTCGTGTTTTCTTTTCAAGTGATTTTTTAAATTAGTCGTATTTCCAGACGTCTTGACATGACATAGACATAGTCTACATTGACTAGTAACTGGTCCTTTTACAAAATATTTCCAAACATAACTTTTTAAGCTTACACAACTCGGCATTTTTGTTTTATTTTTGAAAGATCACAAATGAAAGACAAGTACAATGTTCTAAGACAAGTCCAACAGAGTACGCTTACGAGAATACATACATACTACAGTAATAATAACGTTAGCGAGAACGCGGGAAAAACAAATATTTACAACCTAAAATAGTTTTGCGGTAATTCCCCGAATTCATTTTCCGTCAAATCTACCTTTTAGAGGGAGCGAGAGAGACATCATATCTTAGAGACTCCTTTTCATTCAGAGCATTCGATCATGAATTGGTCATTAGTTGCCTCACTCTTTCAGTTGGCAGTAATAAAAGACAACCGATATCAGCTGTTGATCGGATTAAATCAATGTTTTCAAAAATCCCTTTAAACTACTTTCTGCGTTTCTGTGTTATGCTGTGCGCCTAGAGCCATCTATAATTTAGTATTAGAAATTTAGACACACAGGCAAAAACAGAGAACAATTGCAGAAACTTTCTGCAATAGTTCTCTGTTTTATACCTATGTGTCTACGTTTTTATACTTTGTAAATCATGGCTCTAGGCGCATACCATATAATCACCAATTATAATAGGGAAAATTGTTCATATTTTTCTTCAGTGAATAAAAGACAGAGAAAGATCGAAAAATCGATTTTTCGGTGTGAAAAATCGATTTCACAAAAATATCGATATAGATCGTGAATCCCTATACTGCACGCAACGCAACCATATCAATTAGGTATTATCTTATCGCAAACGGTTTTGCATTTATAGATTTTTCGACATTTCAGTTTTATCGCATGATATGATTTAAGTTTTACTGTTAATAATACGTGGTTATCAAAATGTGCATTATTTAGATTATTGTGTTTTATTAAAATCTGACACTGTGAGAATCAACTTTATATGGATAATATTATGGGACAAAAAGCAAAAGTAGGTTAATCTGCAGTAGTTTTAATTTAGAATTTTTAACATGCTTATATGAAAAATTCCATAGGGCGTAAATCATATATATATATATATATATATATATATATATATATATATATATATATATATATATACAGAAAAAATATGAATTGCATAATACGATGAATGTTTACTCCCGAGTCAGCTTTTTACAAGTTTAGTTAAATTCACAATTGCATACTTATCAGTCTAACAACCAAATCTTGTAAGTCGATTTTGATACATTTTTCGATGTTCAGTTCAGTTAAGATTTTGCATACATCTGAAAGTTCGATGACAATGCATTACAACAAAACAACAGAATATTGAGACAAAATTAATAATGTATAAAGGTGTAGAGAGATATTGAGATGACAAACAGCCATATATAAGAATGTAGATGCATTTAAATAATTAATTTATGCGAGTATTTATGTTGTATTCGAGTCGAAACAGTATAAACTAAAGTTTTAAAACAAGTTCTAAATTTATAGTTACAAAACGTTTATTGTCTAGATAGCCTACTTATTAAGATTTAAATATTTTTAGTTTACTCATTACCAAGCTTATTGGTTGTAGTATAAGTATATAGTACCTCAAAGGCATGGTAAAAAACTCAGTAAAAATACACTGAAATAAATATATTTTTAAGCATCCTCAGACAGGAAAAGTTCATTTACCCAATAAATTATAATATTGAGAAATATGTTAAGCATATATTTTTTTACATGCATCTATTTATTCATTTATCTTATTTAGAAAACAGTTTACAGATTGCTGTCTATTCTATAATCTACAAGTACAAGTATTCTGCCAATGCAAAATATAAAAACATAATTAATTATGTTGTAAGTAGTGTAATATTACATACAAGTAGAAACAAAACTATAAGTATCCGATCATTCCGCTCCACAGTAAATTTTATAAGTATATTTGAATTACTACTAAGTAAGATTTTAACAACCGTTCCTACAAAATGTATACTGCAATTTTCAAAATAAATGAAATGTTCTTGTTTCAAAAGATGTTTAAAGATCAAAGTAAATAAAAACGATTTTTGAGAAAAAAACATTTAAACATTTTTTTAGGCTTTTAAAATCATCGGACATAAAAGTCAGTACTTTGTTAAGCCTTAAGGCACCCGGTCACATTCGGGATTTATATTGTCACGTTCGGCATTTACACTATAATGATCGGTGTTTAATGAATGACTTGAATTGTAAATTGTATCAAGTAAATTGCTTATCTGATCCAGATTACTTGTCAAAAATGGTGTCTTCAGTGAATCTACTTCTATGCTTATGGACTGTCCATACAGATATGCCATAATTTGCAAATCGTTATTTATTACAATAGCCCAAGTGATAGTAGCGCCCGGAGAATGCTCTATTTTAGTCATCTTAAGAACGTCATTAATAAAAAAACCATCCTTCATTAACCCGAAAACATTGAAATAGTATCTAAAATTCTTCAAAATTTGTGAATTCACTTAGTTTTTTATGCTGAATATATTTATGTTTACTTTCTTCAATTGCCTGTTGAAAACGAATTTCGTCGATCTCTTTAAGTTTATCGTCTTTTCTGAATGATACCTTTTTTGACAAATATTTGGGACAGTTCGGAAATTTAGTAGGTACGCTAGTTTCCTTTCACCGTGGCAAACTTAATTTAACTGTAACGATTTCACCAGTTTTGGAAGCCTGTTGTGAAATTGTCCTAGTGTCTTTGAAATAGTTCCTTTGCCAAAAGGCACACAACACATATATAGCATAATGCTACACTGTCTATTTATATCACTATTTAAATAAAAACCACTAAAAACGCAAATGAAATGTAGAAGTTTACATAAATTAACTCGAAAAGCCGGCCGACACAAAACAATAACACAAAGACTAGGTTAGGTTGGAGAATGTCTGCTGAGACGGATTGCGACGTTGACAAACTTCCACCGCCTTTACTTAAAGGAAATAAATTATGTTTAATTATGTAATACGCTGTATTCTTTATTGAAATTTTAAATATATTTAAAAAAAAAATCGGTAAATTTTCTTTACCTAGCTTCCATTATTGTAAATCCTTCCTTTTATTAACTGTTTTTTTCCTCTATTACAATAATTTTGTTTGGCGTTATTTTGTTCCTTCACTGGGAAAACAGTTCTAAACTCTTCATTGAAATTTTTGCATAGTTCACTTAAGTTACCCTCTTGTAAGATAAGTTTCGTTTTGGTAATTATAAATGTTTTTTACCTTTTGCATTTCTGCTCTTTTTCTTGCTTCCAAAATTTCCATTTTACTAGCTTCTGACAGTCAGGAATACTTTCCATGGCAACAACCGGTTTGTCTTTGCATTCCATACAATTATTTTCCCAACAGTCCTTTGTTTTTGTATTAGACGTGACCAGGCTACACAGTTTCAATATTCTCTTTAGACCAAAGTTTTTTTTTAACCAGGATGTCAAGTTTGTGCTGCAGATTTGAATGTTTTTTTGCAAAGACATGAAACTCTATCTGCGAAAGAACGAACCTGACTTTTTCATACAAATAGACCTTTACTGCCATTTTACATTTTAGACGTTAGGCATATTTTAAATTTAACCTATAGGAATACTGTTTATTACATATTTCAATAAATAAAACGAGAAAAAATATACATTAACTATTTAATCGAAGTGATGGACCTGACATACAATAAACATACTCACCGTTAAAGCCAAAATACTTTAATTAATACACAATTAATTAACGATAATAAGGAGTACTTGTCGTGTGACTAAAACCACAAAACTAACATGTCCGCATGGTGGGAACAAAACCACGTGTGCTCGCCAGCCGGCACATCTACGTCAGATGTGAGGTAGCTTTAGAAAAAAAATGTAGTAGGGCCTGGAATTAAACGTCAATAAAAATTGTAGGTTAGGTTACTAGTTTGACAACAATTTTTATTTTTTTTGTGCAAAATAAATTTTACTTTGGAACGATAAGAATTGTTAGATTCATTTGGGTATTAAGAATCAAGCCACAATAAAACGAAGGACAAATGTAATATAAGGTCTCATAGATTACCTAAAAACCGTGATTTCTACAGTACAGGCAGAGGTGTCATGTTTGCCACAAATATGACAAAATTAACTTAAATAACGGTAAATATTTGGTTAAACATTTCTAAATCAAAATGATTTTTAGCGGTTATATGCTAAGTATTTTGAAAATTAATGATGCTACAGAGAGCAACCTGCTACAGAGAGCAACCTGCTCCAGACTTGCCTAAAAACCAATAATTGAAAAAATAAAAGAAATATTTCTAATCTAAAATGTGTATAAATAGTAAGATATCATTTCAAAGTGTAAGCTTGAAGGCTTATCAGTATTTAAAAAGAAATACAAATGCACCGTAGCAGTGGTTTTACAAATAGCATCTACTCAATCTCACTTCGGCTATGTATCTGTAACATCTGACTTTAACACCGCAGAAGTAGGTCCTAACACTGGAACCTGTGGTGGAAGATAGATCAAAATACAAGAGTTCTAACCACACTACACCACAAGTTGTTACGTTCTGGACGCGCGTTTCGACAACCAAAATAGAATCATCAGCAGATGATATAAACTAAAGTAACTTATCCTAACCGAGACTATTTATAGGTAAATCTGGTCACACTTGGTTGGTACTGGCACTGGGAATAGGCCCTCTGTCTTTATTTAGTGCTTTCTTGCCACATTTAACTATTTCTATACTCTCAAATGCATCCATTAATCTATTATTAGATACATGTTTAATTAACTTAAGAAAAAATACATACCCTACCACCATATCCTTGCCTACACCAACTATGGAAACTACCTGCTCCATCGCCTCTACACAAACTGAGGTAACACCTACGGATATTCCCCGTACTACTGAAGGCTCCAGCAAGCTGGCTTGTAATAATATACAATGGTGGCACTATGTAGTCGTAAGAAATCTTTCTGCAGGGTTTACGCCTAACCACATAGTTCACTACGTTAAGGAGAAGCTTGGGACTACAGAGTTTATTCGCTGCTACCACCTAATCAATCATATCTCAAATATTGATTTTAAAATTGGAACTCAGTCAAAAAAGTCAGCTGAAAAGCTTCTAGACAGCAATCTATGGCCCCATGGCGTAGTAATAAAACGGTCAGCTGTATCCGAACTTTCAGAAAAATCTACACCGAACCTCCCACCTCCCTCCACACCGAAAAAACTGCCCACCAACTCGAGCTCCGTCAGTTCACTGGTTGTCTCCTCTCCAATTTCTCAAAAGGGCACTATAATATCTTCTGACAAAGAGGCCATTGCTGCCTGCAAAGCAAATGTCTTGTTGAGCGACAACTGCTACAGTCTTTCCAAGAAAGCTCCTATTGACCAAGAACCTATTTTAGATCCAATGTTTCCCCCAACAGTGAAGCTTACGCGAACCGAAAAAAGTTCTGATAACCGTTTCCTCATGTCTAGACTAAGAGAACCAGCCATTTTAAAGGCCTTCAAGTTATATCTCGCCTTCCTGCACGACCAACCTGCACCAATTCACTTTGAAGGGTTTACAAATACAAGCACCAGGCTGTTTTTGGCTTCTGAAGGCATTCCTATAGATTATAGAACCCTACATAAGATATATTTCGATTTTCATGCTGCTTACGGATTTAACGCAGCAGAAGTGGAAGCGGATCTTGCAGCCTATGGATCCTATATATCTTCGGAGAGAACGATCCATCTTCAGAGGACCAGAGAATGCCATAAAAACTATTTTACCAGCAATTCTCCCAAAAAAAATTTTTAGAAAACACGACGTGTCCTGAGGAACTAGATTCCTCAAAACTTCCTGTTGTTACTAGTCTTAATATGGTTCTAATTAATATTGCTTCTCTAAGAAATAAAACTGACGAGTTGTACCTATTTCTGGAAGAATTGGAGTTCCCCCAACTTGTTGCAATTACTGAGCACTGGCTGAATCTAAACGAACCCTTTTATATTGAGAGGTATACCACAATAGCTAGATATGACAGAAAAACTCAGCTCATGGGGGAACACTGATTCTATCCCTAAATGGAGATTTCATGTCGGTATCTAAATATGATTATTTGTTAGCGGGTAGTTCTTTTGAATTCTCTATGGTATATAATCAAAACCTTGATCTTTATGTAATTTGTATTTATAGATCACCAAACTCTGATGTACAATCATTTTTAAATAGCCTGGTAAGTTTGCTAGACAGTCTACCGATTAAAGCTAAAAAAATTCTATGCGGGGACTTTAATATTGACTATGCTACTATTTGTGCCATCCAAAAATATCTAATTTCTATATTCGACTCTTTCGGTCTTTCAATGCATGTATCCTCGCCAACTAGAATTTCAAAAAACTCTTCTTCTATCATCGATTACATGGCGTCTGATTTTTCTCCATCAGAGGTGCATTCACAGGTCTATAACTCAGGTCTTTCCGATCACGAGGCGGTAATTTCCAGGTTTAGTTTACCTACTAGGCCCTTACCAAGATCTCGCCATCGGGGCAGAATTTTCTCGGCCGCAAATTTCTCAGTATTTCATAATATTTGCTTTAACACCGATTGGAATTTTGAATCTGATAATGTCAACACAAACTTCAGAACTTTTTCAAATAAAACTTTAAGTGCTTTTAACAAGGCCTTCCCGCTTAAGAATATCAAACCTAAGCGGCATAAACCGTGGACCACGAAAGGAATACGAATTTCTGCTAAAAATATGCGCTCGCTCTCATATATAAAAAAATTCACCGACTCCTTTCTTATTCTCGACTATATCTCTAACTATAGGAGGATTTACACTACTCTTATTAAGTCAGCAAAAAAATTACACTACCGAAAACGTCTAACAAACTCAAATAACGTTCCAAAGGAAACTTGGTCCATCATCAATAACCTCAGAAACAAATCAAACCCTGTGACTCAGATCTTGCCTGGGGCTAATGATCTAAATGATTATTTTATTAATGTAAGCAAAAATGTTACCTCTAGTATCTCGCCAAGTTTGGACCCTCTTTCGTTTCTCCCTCCTTCAAAAAATTTAGCTGATAGCTTTTTCTTAAGTCCCGTTAGCAACACTGAACTATTGAAGGTAATAAATAATATCAAAAGTAAATCTTCGTGTAGCACTGATGGCCCAATCAATTAGAATATTCGTGAACTTGCCACTCCCTGTCATAGAGGCCCTTACAACATTAATAAATGAGTCCTTTATAAAAGGTGTACTCCCTGATTGCCTTAAAACAGCTATAATTATTCCACTTCATAAAGGCGGCGAAAAAAATAACTCTTGCAATTATCGCCCAATTGCACTACTACCAGTGCTATCAAAAATCATCGAAAGGCTAATGAAGAATCGTCTTATGCCATTTCTCCTGAAACATCAGATAATATTCCCGGAGCAGTTCGGATTTCTACCCAACAAGTGCACCAGCGACGCCAGTTTTTTGTGACTATGCGAAAGCCTTTGATTGTGTTAGTCATGAAATTCTGATAAACAAACTAAATTTTTATGGAATTCGTGGTACTTCTTTAAATTGGGTCAAATCTTATCTTGGGAAAAGGCAACAACTTGTAAGGGCTAGTGGTTCCGATTCTGATGGTAAGTGGATTACAAGTGGAGTCCCTCAAGGTTCAGTCTTGGGACCTATTCTTTTTTTGTTATACATTAATGATATCACGAACCTTAAAATTAATGGAAGAATTTCCCTTTTTGCTGACGACACAAGCATAACTTGGAGTGATTTTGATACAACTTTATACTTTACACTCTAGTATCTCCAAAGACTTGGTTATAATTAAGGCTTGGTCCGATTCCAATATGCTTTGTTTTAATGTCGATAAAACGGTGGCGTTATCTTATAAGGGAACTTTACAACCACTTTAGGTACATAACAGCAATATTGAATACGTAGAGTTGGTTAAATTCCTGGGTTTAAATATAAATAACAACCTAAAATGGTCTAATCATCATGGGACACCTTAACTAAAAAACTTTCTACCGCCTGCTTCGCCATTCGATCAGTTTCAAAAGAACTAGACGTTCTTTCTGCCAGACTTACTTATTTCTCTTTATTTGAATCCCACCTCCGCTATGGCCTTCCATTTTGGGGATGCTGTACCACCGAGCAATTTCGTAGTATTTTTATGCTTCCAAAGAGAGCCATTCGTTATTTGTTTGGTCTAAATAATAGAGCTCACTGCCAATACTATTTCAAAAAACATGAAATATTAACACTTCCTGCATTATTTATTTTGGAAACGGTATGTTTGCTGAGAAAATATATAAACACCCTCCCAGAAAGGCCACAACATGTATACCCTACCAGAAACTCTAGGCATGATATATATCTTCCCATTCCTTCCTCAGAATTAATAAAAAAATCAATTATTTACAACGCCATAAAACTTTACAACAATCTGCCAGTATATTTAAAATCTACCCCTATGCTTGCACCATTTCGAAAAAACACCAAAGCATACCTCATTGAGAGACCATTTTACATCATTAATGATTATTACAGCGAGTAAGTCTCTTTAAATTGTCACTAAATTCGCTTGATTACTTAAATCTTTTGTGAGTCATGTCCTAACTCGTAGCATATAATTTTGAAAATCATCATATAGAGAAAAGAACTGTCGAACATTCACTTAAAACTTAATTATTTTTGTTAGGTATTGGATTAAAAACAAAATTTAATTCTTTTTTGTATACTACATTCTACACTAGTTCATTATACCTTCTGTTTAACATCACAATTATTTGTATAACTATAATAACATAGAGTTTCAGGTCGCATAGTTGCAATTTTGATTTCAATGTCATCGAAATTATTCACCTCGCACATGTGTGTTTGTTTACTTTTATAAGGTTATTAGGATTCAGTACCTGTTTTGCGGCAATGTTATGTTATATTCTAACGTGTGTTTTACGATTTGGTAAACTGATAATTTACATTTTTAAAAAGCATTGACGTATCGAAAATCTTTTCGATTAATGTTTTGATATGTCTTATTTTAGGTATATTTTGCTTTGTTCATAAAATTGTAAAATTTTTCTGCGGCAATAAAGCATACTTTTGATTATTTATTCTTATTTGGTGATTGTTTTCCAAAGCATGTTGGGCAACGCTTGACTGTTTTCTGTTTTTCCGTATCTTAAATGTGCCATGCGATCGCAGTAATTACAGCTAATTTCATAGATGCCACTCCTCTCCTTCAAGTCGACTTTGCCTTTAGGGTTTCCAAGAAGAGTTTTCAAACTGTTCTCCGTTTTGTAGGCTGCTCTAAAACCTACGTTTTTAAATATTTTTTCTAGACCTGTCGTATATCTGGATCATATGGGATTACTATGAACTTATTGAGAGCATCAGGTGCTTGAAGAGTAGTGGCATCTTAACATTGTCTTATGCTTATGCCTATTAACTAATTTATGTACAAAATTTTGTGCATAAATTAGTAAATAGACATAAGCATAAGAAAATGTTAAAAGATGCCACTACTATGCGATAGACGTATTTCCGTCTGTTTTCACAGTAATCATAAAAGAATATCAATTCCGTTAACAATTTTAGCAAAGGTGTACTGTAATTTTTTGAGGCCTTTACGCAATAAAAACATGGCTACCCTGTCATTTTCATCGGCCCTGGGCTCGCCTCACAATATACGTCATCAAAACTTGCGCGTAAGCACACTTTGCCTGTCCGTTTGATGATACACACAGTGCGAACAAGTGTTTCCATCTATGATTTTTGTACGAAAACATGAAGCGTGACGAATTTGACACCAAAAGAGAGGGACAAATATTTTTGAGTATATTTTCTTTTATTACGAAAATGTAATAAACGACTTTTTAGTTAATGATTGTGTTTAGGGACGTATTTTATTTTTTTTTTAGATAAAAAAAGAATAATTTTTTAATTAGTTCTGGTAGAATTTAATAAAATATGCTGTCGAGTCGTGGATGGGACCGTGGCGAACCCTGACGTTTTTCAACTTTGAAACACCAAAATAAATAGAAAATCTCTTATCGATGTAGCCGTTACTTGATGGAAATTCATTATACACTAGTATACAAAATAAACACGTTTATTTTATTAATTTCCACTTATTTATTTCTACTTGACAGCTGTTTCGACACAATGTGTCTTTGTCAAAAGCTAACTTAAAACTAACACTAAAATCTGTACCAAATATAAAAACATATATAAAAATCTTACTGGTATCAATAAAACAATATCGGTGTTTACCCACCTCGTCTATTCTTTAGGTATAAAGATTTAACAGAGGGGAACCACTTAAGTCCAACTGGTCATTCAATAAAATATTTCGGGTTTTCCTCTTGTTAATTTCTAAACTTACCAAATGGTTCAATTTGTAGCTTTTATTAGCCGTATGCCAAATTAAGAACGATATATTGGATTTGTTAACAGTGTGTGTAGATCAAAATTACTTTGAATTCAATGGCTCCGTGTATGTAAGTAAAGGAGGTTTAATAATGGGTAATCCTTTGAGTCCTATACTAGCAGAAATATTTCTAGATAATATTGAACAATTAATGTTTAAACACCCGTTAAGAAACAAGTTCATTTATTGGTATAGATATGTGGACGACATACTAGCGTGTTTCACGGAAACAAAACAACTAAGGTTATTTTTAGATTTTATTGATAATTTACATAAAAATATTAAATTTACGTTAGAAGTGGAACAAGATAAGACAATAAATTTTTTGGATTTAACAATTATGAACAATAACAATAAACACGATTTTCAAATGTATCATAAACCATCTTACACAGATATAACAATACATAAAACATCAAATCATCCTTTTGCACATAAAATGGCAGCTTTCAACAGCATTGTACATCGTTTAATTAGTGTACCTATGTCATCAGATAACTATAATAAAGAATTGAATATTATAAAGCAGACTGCCATTAACAATGGCTATAGTCCTAATATAGTGGACAAAATAGTAAATAAAAAACAATATAAAAAAGCAATCAATTTAATCTATCCAAATAATAATTTAAAAAATATAGTCAAATTTAATACAAATAATACTTTAGGGACATATATTAAAAGTAATAAATCCAAGTCTGATAAATCTAAAAAATCAGGGGTATACGAATTAGAATGTGGTTTCTGTGATAAAGTTTACATTGGTTAAACGGGTAGATCTTTCAATAAACGTATAAAAGAACACAAATCCCCATATAATAAAGAAAAAACAGACTCCAATTACGCTAAACATTTGATAGCAGCAAATCATACATTTAAAAACGAATATAAAATTTGGCATACGGCTAATAAAAGCTACAAATTGAACCATTTGGAAAGTTTAGAAATTAATAAGAGGAAAACCCGAAATATTTTATTGAATGACCAGTTGGACTGTCATTCCCCTCTGTTAAATCTTTATACCTAAAGAATAGATGAGGTGGGTAAACACCGATTTTTATATATTTTTTTATATTTGGTACAGATTTTAGTGTTAGTTTTAAGTTAGCTTTTGACAAAGACACAGTGTGTCGAAACAGCTGTCAAGCAGAAATAAATAAGTGGAAATTAATAAACTAAACGTGTTTATTTTGTATACTAGTGTAAATAGAAAATGTTTTTGGTTTATTTAAAATTTTAATTTTTTTTTGCTTTATTTGAAAAAAAAATATTTAAAATCAAATTTTGTTACTTTAGATTATAAACTGCATTAATTTATTAAAATATTGAAAATTATTTTGTAATCAGACAAGGACACCAAATGGCGACATTTCATAGGACTAACCCATACATTGTTTACTGCATTACATAAACATGAGTAGCTGTACCGTAGTAAGGAATGTATTTACGCTGCCCGAAGGCAAAGCCAACTGGGTTACACAAAAAAGTCTAGTAACGATAATAACTTTGTTTCATTATTTACCAGTAGTGATTTATTTTTGTAGCAAAACACAACGAATGCAGCCATAGCCATTGACTTGGGAACTACTCACACTGTCGCTGCTATTTACAGAAACAATAATGCAGAAATTATTCCAAATTTGGAGGGCGATCGTTTAACCTTGTCAGCAGTATTTTACTCGCCTGATGGTTTGATACCAGCAGTGGGAAGAATAGCTGCACAATCAGAGCTCAAGTGTCCCAGGAATTACTTGCACGGTTAGTTAGTAAATAAATAAATAAATAAATAATGCCTTTATTATTACAAACAAAAAAATACATAAATTTAAAATTAACAATTTAACTTGCATTAGTTGCGGAAAGTCTCTATCGCAGTCTAGCTTAGTAGTTACTCTACTGAACCAGATAGTCACCGGTAATTTTAAAGAACCAAGTTATATAACGCTAAGACACTGTTCCACAAATGAAAAACCTTTCTATGGTGTCTACAATAGGTACTTATGTATATAAAATATAATTTTTAGAAAAAAAAATTAAAATGATAAATGAAAAAGCACAAAGGTGACAAAAAGTAAGCTAAGCGAAAAAGAATGAAATAAACAAAATTTGTGCATATATAATTTTTAGAAAAAAAAAATTAAAATGATAAATGAAAAAGCACAAAGGTGACAAGAAAGGAAGCTGAGTGAAAAAAAAAATGAAATAAACAAAATTTGTGCACATTTAACTATCTACCTTGATTATCTAAAAGATACTTTTTGTATTTATATTTAAATCTTAAATAATCTTAGTTTATCAATTCTTCCGGTATCGAATTATATAAACGAACGACGTTATAGCTGAAAGATCTCAGAAACAAGGCACTCTGATGAGGCGGTACCGTTAATCTAATTGATGGTCGAACATTAATGTTATGAACATTTCTACGAAAGACAAGGCGGTCTCTAATGGAAGCAGTGCTTCCCCAAAAAAAATTACAAAACATCTTCTAAAATGTAATTTTTGAAATAGGAAACCATTAATTTAGTTTATATTAAAAATGCTAAAATATTATGTTAATTATCAAGCCCATAATAAATGCGGCCTTGACTCCGACCCAGCCACAATAGAATATCGAATAGAACCTATTCGGGCCGCTAGCTTCTCTGCAGCCAAGTCCTGTATGCTTGATTTCCTGTGGATCTAGCCAGAGGTTATTGAACTTTCCACCGGCTGTTTGCAATTTTTGCATTTCAGTCGCGTGCTTTAAGTGGTGGCGGAAGCTATCGTTGGAGGAAGTTCTTTGTTTGAACGGCTATCTGTGTGTTGTGTGATACGTACGTCGCGTCGTGCATGGTGCGATATGGAAGACAATAATACGGACGTGGATATGCAAATACCGTCAACTTCGGCTGTCGGTAATAACGTTGAAAATGTTGGAGAATTTCGTAAGAAGAGTGTGTGTGAATGTGCGGTGTGTGTCTTAATAATAAAGGGATTTTCAACATTAAACTTCGCTGATAAGCTTCAAATAATTTCCAAAGGAAGGGCAAAATCGCCTATGAAAAATGTAACCACAAAAATGAAAAACTTTATTAGACATTTTTATCCGGAAAACCAATACGAACAATTTAAATGGCTAACAGGGTGTGAAAATATAAGTAAATTATTTTGTTGGCTAGGTTTACTTTTTGAAAATGAAAAAGGTCTCTGGAATAAAACTGGTTTTTCCGATTTAAACAATTTTCATAAAGCTGCAAAAAGACACATTATGTCCAAAGCGCATTTGCGTGGAGGCCGTCATAAAAGAAAAAAATCTTCGGCAAAACCAGAATTGAACATGCCCTTAAACAGTTGGAAATTAGTCACCGCCAACACAATAAACTAGTCGATAAAAATAGGCAAATATTAAGAAGACTTGTTTATGTTGTTTGTTTTCTCGGACAGCACGAATTGGGATTTAGAGGTCATGACGAAACAAGGGCTTCTTCAAATAGAGGAAATTTTCAAGATTTGGTACTTAGTTTAATGGTTAAATATGATAATTGCTTAAAAAATCATTTAGAGCAGTCTAGCGTTTTTCGCGGAACGTGGAATCGATTCCAGAATGATTAAATTCCACTGTTGCAACCATTTTTCTAAAAATAATTAAGCGGGAGATTGGCGAGGCGCGGTTCATTGCTATTGTTCTGGACGAAACAACTGATATTACTAATTTTAGCCAATTGTCTATAGTAATACGCTACGTTAAAACAGACGGAAGTATTCAAGAGCGATTTTTAGGTTTTAACAATGTGTCCGAAAATCGTACAGCAGATGCATTATATACCGTAGTTTATAAGGTTACTAAAGAAATTAATGGAGAGAAAAAATTAGTTGCTCAAAGCTATGATGGAGCTGCAGTGATGGCAGGACAATTAGGGGGTCTGCAAGCTAAAGTTCGAGAAACTTTCCCAAGTGCTGTGTTTGTCCATTGTTTTGCTCATAAATTAAATTTAGTTTTATCCCAGTTCATCAATCACATTAAAGAGTGTAAAGTATTTTTCGTTACTTTAAGTGGCATGGCTGCTTTTTTTTTCAAGTCAAGAAAACGTACACAAGCTTTGGACTCCATTATCCACAAACGATTGCCCAAAGTAGCTCCTACTAGGTGGAACTATAATGGAAGACTTGTGTTAACAGTATCTGAAAATCGTGAATCACTGATTGAACTATTTGAGAATATAATAGAAAATAATGAAACGTGGGACTCACAAGCAATAAATAGTTCGAGGGGGTTTTTAGACTGTTTGAAACGAGATTTTAATTTTAATTGTTTGTTGAACATATTTTCAGAAATATTTCCATTCTCGGACAATGTTTTTAATATATTACAAACTAAAACAAATGATATTGCTTTTTGCCTAAAAAAAGTGGATGATTTTAAGTCCATGTTAAGCCAAAAAAGAGATGACTTTGACCTATTTTGGGAGAAAACGATGACGTTAAATGTAGAGCCACAAGCCAAGCGTCTTCGAACAGACAAGGTGGGAGACATTCAAACATCATACAGATACCTCTCAAATTCAGCAACAAATAAACTATAGATTTAACGGTTTAAATGATTTTTAAATTCCTCGAGCTCTGCAATTTTCACGCATTTAAAGGAAAAACTTTTCCAGAAGATGCGTTTAAATCTCTTCTTCTTCAGTTCTCAGTTCTTCGACTGAGTGTTACTGCGATCTGAACTAAAAGTGATTTACGAAACTGATGACATTAGCGCAAAAAATAACGCTAAGGAACTAATGCAATTTTTAAAAGATAAGGAGCTGGAATGCACTACACCGGTGTCGAAATTGTGTGAATTAGTATTGACAATACCTGCCACAAGTTCATCAGTAGAACGCAATTTTTCAACACTCACACGTATAAAAAATTTCGTCAGAAATTCAACGGGGCAGGAGAGACTTTCGCATACATCGTTGTTGTCCATTGAAAATAAACTTCTCCAAAATATGTCGGAGCCTCGACGTTTTTAGGATGACGTCATTGACGAATTTGCAAAAAATGATCGAAGAATCGAATTACATTACAAATAGGTAAGTTTACTGCTTCCCTTTCTTAATATTTCACCGCACGCCCCTGAAAGCAGGAGAATTAGGATCGTTGATAATCTTAATAATACAATTACAAAAATGCAGATGCCTTCTGGATTTCAGATTTAGCCAGTTTAATTCGTTAAACTTATAAGATACATGATCAAATTTCCTTAGCCCGAAAATAAAACGTATACAGGAGTTCTGCACTTTTTGTATTCTAGCTTTACTTATGGCATCTAAACAAAAACCATATACAAAATCACAATTGTTGAAGTTGGATAGGACTAAGGACTCACACAAAATATTTTTCAAGTTTAAAGATAATATTTGTCTATTACTATACAGTATTTTTAAAGAAAAAAATACTTTTTTGACAATTTTTTTAAGATGTTTTTTTAAATCTAAGATCACTGTTCACCAAAATTTCAAGATTTTTCACTGAATCAACCACAGGAAGCTTAGTACCGCTGATATTAATATTAATATGATTATGCAAGTATCTAACCTTATTCTTGTTAACAAACAGTGATGATTTGTTACGGATGAAGATTATTATTGGTAAAATCAATTATCATTATTAATTATTGCCTGGCCCTCCAAGTAATCGTCGCCATCAAAGCAAAAATAAACCTGGGTATCATCAGCATATACCTGGATCCTGCAGTTAACCATAGCTTAAAGAATATCATAGGTATAAACCAAGAAAAGCAAAGGGCCTAATATTGAGCCTTGAGGAATCCCAGAAAGAATCTGCGACTGTTCGGAAAACCTATTATCTGAATATATTTTCTGATATCTATCTGTTAGGAATGACTGAATAAGACTTACTGAATTATCATTAAAAGCGTAATATTTTAATTTAGGTACAATAAGTTTATGGTTTATGGTATCAAAAGCTTTCGAAAAGTCTAACAGGATTAACACAGTAATAAGTTTCTTATCAGTTGCACGTATCAGATCGTCAATAACATTTGTTAGGGCTACCCCAGTACTGAAATTCTTTCCGAATTCACATTGGCTAACAGGTACTATTTTATTATCAACCAAAAAAGAGTAGATTTGATTATATAATATTTTTTTAAAAATTTTCGATAAACTTGTATAAATACTTGTAATTCGAAGTTCATTAAAATCTTCTGGATTGAAAGTTTTAAGAAAAGGTTTACCTATTGATATCTTCCACTGGTCGGGAAAATAATTTGCTTCAATGCAGTAGTTCAAAATATAAACAATATATTTATAAATTAATGGGCAGGGCCGTTCCTAGCCCCTCGGCCGCCTTTGTGCAGAAATAAAACGGCCGCCCTTTTATAACAAAAAAAAAAACAATATTTATTGAACAAAAAATATATTTAAGTTCCTACGTATACATTAACAAGTAATATTGTATCATAACATAAGGTAATCATCTATTAAACGAAACAATAAACATAAAACAAAATACAAATGTTTAAACTATTAATTATTTAAATATCAAATAATATAAAAGCCAAACAAACAAAAATTGGTATCTTTTATATTGTATCTAAGTATAAAACTAAGCAAGTCCCAATAAAAAAACAACCTCTTCATTTCAAAAATATTTTTCTGGCTTTTGTACTTGCGAATTCGTCTATTATTTTATTATGGTCTAAATTTTCACAAATTTCATTTTCAATGGCAGTTATACCTAAATTTGTAAGCCTTTCCTGTGACATAGAAGATCTTAAATAGTTTTTTATTATTTTTAATTTTGAGAATGACCGTGCACCAGATGCAACCGTTACTGGTATTGTTAAAAAAATTCTCAAGATTATACATAAATTAGGAAAAGATGAGATCAAATTATTACTATAAATAAATTTTAGAATCTCAATAGGTTTGATTTGATCTGTTAGAGATTTAAATGTAACAATTTCTTCAAATAGTTCTACGCCACTTATATCCCTCGATTCGTCTTCGGTTAATGCGATTTCAAGTTCAACGCATTTTTGTTTTAAATCATCCGATGTCACATCATGAAACCGTGTTAAAAAGTTAAAAATATTACTGCAATACGAAAGAGAATTAAACCTTTCTTCTACTGATATTCTAGCTCGGTCAATAACAGTATAATAAAAATTTATTTTAAATTTCTCTCGTTCGTTAGTTAATACATTGTCTGTACTTTCATAACTAAATTGGAATTTTTTCCGCCTTATACGAACTTCTGGAAAATCTGGTTCCACATCAATTTCATTTGCTAAATTGGTTGAAATTTCTATGTAAGTGTTAAAACTTTGGTCCGATCGCATTTCGTTAATAAAGTTAAGTACATGTTTTAATGATGTGACACACTGAGTCAGATCAATGTTAATTTTTTGCAATAATTTAATGACTACGTCAATTTTAACTAATAACTCGTACCATATGACTAAGCTATAGATAAAAGTAAATGATTTAATTTTTTCTAATAATGAATTGGCACTTAGTTTTGTTTTTGAGTCTCTTGTAACGTCTTCTGAAAGCTCAACCAAAGCTTTACAAATATTTCCTAGTTGATTCCGAAGTGGTCTAAGCGCTTTAACTCTGCTTTCCCATCGGGTGTCACTTACATATGTAAGATTTAAATTACTAACATTTTTTTTTAAAACATCCCAACGAAAAGGAGAAGAAGAAAAGAATACATACAGTTCCTGCACGATGTTAAAAAAATTTATTGTTTCGTGGGAGATTTTAGCGGAATCGTTTATTACTAGATTTAGTGTGTGAGCGGTGCAAGGAACAAATATAGCCCTGGAATTAACATTTTTTACCCTTTGTTGAAGTCCGATATGTTTTCCGGACATATTGGCCCCATTATCATAGCCCTGACCTCTTATATCCCTAATATCTAATTCAAACTTAGGCAAAATATCATTAACCAATAGGTTAAAAATCCCTTCCCCAGTTGTATATAAAATAGGAAAAAAACCCAAAAAACACTCTTTTATGACAACATTTTCTTCGTTACAGTCTACATATCTGACTACAAATGTAATTTGCTCTGTATGACTTGCATCTGGAGTAGAATCTAAAATTATGGAAAAATATTTGGATTTTTTTAAGAGTGTCGTAAAATGATGGCAAATATTTTTTGCTAGCAAAGTAATTATTTCGTTTTGAAAATGAATTCCCAAATAGTGAGTTATTTTACTTTTTGATTCTTGGGTCTTTGTAATTTTTTTTAGATGATCGGATAACACTGGGTCAAATTTTGCCACCATTTCAACAGCTTTTAAAAAATTGCCATTATTTTGTTCGTATTAGACGGAACTTTTTCCACGAAATGCCAATGATTGTCCAGCTAAAAATTGAATAATTTCAATAACTCTTTTTAAGATAGAGCGCCAGCGTTCCCTTTCAAGTTCAAAATAATTTTGCCGTTCTTTGTCAATAGTTAATTTTTTATTTAATGACATTTTTAACTCAATCCATTTTTGATTAGCTTACAAGTGATGTACAGAAGATTCATGCTTGGATAAAATATGTGAAAGATGTCGCCAATCAGAATACCCCCTTTTGCTATTTAACTTAAACACTTCCTTACAAAACATTTTACAACAAAGACAAAAAATGCTATTTGCTCTACAAGAGTATACCAACCAAGCTCTTTTAATTTTTTCACCATTTGGCAAAATTCGAAAATATTGAGTTGAAGAAAATTTCCTTCCCGATTCATCAGAAGGAAATTTTTTTTCTATATGCTGAAAATCGTTTTGTACTATTTGCTCAATAACTTGATTTTGTAAAATATCCGGCCAGGTGAATGGGTCGCTGACATCAAAATCATCATTAGTTTCAGGGATAACTTCGTTTAAGTTAGGATTATCATCGGTTAAGAGCATCTTTTCTTCATTATCTATTTCTGTATTTGATTCAGGGTGTTTTTTTTCTTCAGGGTCGCTTACTTTATGTGCATCCTTTACATTTTCATCCTCAATTGTATCTGTACCCTGTGACGATGTTGATGGAACTAAATATTTTTGCAAAGATCCACTTAATTTTTTTTTGTTTTCTTCCTTTTCTAATTTTCTTTTTTTATATTGAGCTCCAGATAAACGTTTTGTTTTTCTATCGGACATCTGGAAATAAAATTGAAAGGTAATTAAAGTTAGAAAATTTAGTTTATGTAATAGTTCTGAATCTGCGAAGATATAATTTTATAGTATCCCCAATTAAGTTCGCACCAAATGGAATTTTTTATAAATAATAAGTAAAATTGTAATCTAGCATGAGATTTTGTTTTTAAAATGACCCAAAAAATAAATATAATTATTATATTTTTATTAGATAAGTAAATTAGTAAAACTACTTTATACATTTTTTAAAACTTGAAATATAGAAAATTAATCTAGACATAAAATTAACAATAAACCACTTTTTGATCTCAAGCTAAAAAAAATTTTTTTTCACATGTTTAATATTAAATCCAAAACGTAAGATGCGGATTTGGATGGTAATATTAAATAAAGTAATATCTATCCGAAGAACTTATCTTTTTAAATTACGAAAATTTGTTTCTTTTGAAATTTCACTTTTGCAAAATGTAGAAAAAAATAACTTATCAACAAACACTTTATATCACTGTTAAACTCTCGCTAGTTAATCGAATACTAAAAAGAAAAACAAAACATTTAAAAACTGCCCCATTCTACAGTATATAGAGCTATATAAAAACTATATACTGTACACATACCAATTATGAAGTATAAACAAACATTTTTGCATTGAAAGGCGGCCGCCCTTATCTATCATATTTATTGCTTTTCCAAGGGACGCTGCTATAAATAGTTCTATTGTAATTTCGGCAACTCATGCACAGCAAAAAAAGAAATGACCGGTAATAAATTTCTTATGAATGTTTTATCTTAAAAGCCTAACAAAATGTAATTTAATTTTTCTTTATTTTGAAAACAAAAATATAGGTATATTTTTGTAATCAAATGGCTAACTTTGTGTTTTTGGGGGGCGGCCTGCGGCCGCCCCAATAATTTGGCCGCCTTTGTGCCGGCACACCGTGCACACCCCTAAAAACGGCCCTGTTAATGGGCTGCAGTACTTTAACATTAAGGGAGACACTTCATCAACGCATGTTGCATTGGATTCAATATGATTTAAACATCTGTTCATTTCGGAGATATCTGTTAATTTAAAAAAGAAATTTAGTTGTTGATTAAAATTGATGTTATTGTAAAAATTAATTTTATCATCACAATTCGAAGTAGTTTGTAAGTAAGTAAAAAAAAATATTAATTTCATTAGGGCCACTTAATTTTTTAGGAATAGCACTATTTGTTGATTGCGCAATGTTAAAGTTTCTAAGCGCAGTCCAAATGTTGGGAGGACTTGACAGCCTTTGTATATTTTCTATGTATTTTTCCTTTTCCTTTCTTAACATTGAAAGAGTAAAATTACGTAAAAATTGATAGTTATTTCAGTCATCGTTGCTCTTTGTTCTCTGAAATTTTTGTAGGGCAGAATCCCTCTGCTTCATAAATGTGAAGTAATATAATTATTCAAAATTCAAATTCAAATTCAATAGTTTATTTGTCACAATGTTTAGAATGTTCCATATAATTATTTTTTAATTAAAGTAAACCTACATGACAAAAAGGGTCCCTTCCGATTATAAAAAACCGTTAGCAATTACACCCAGTGGTCTAAGTGCAATTGTGAGGCGGCCAAGTGAATTTAATAACATTAAAATTGATATTTCAATATTTTGAATCTTAATAGTACAAATTTTCAAAAACTTTACGTATCTCAAATTTTCTAAGTAAGGAGTAAGGTAGGTAAGAGACTTAAAAAAGTATGCAATAATTAGGTAAAGCAGCGGGGGGTATAGGAAGGCGCAAAGAAAACCGACGAAGGGAGCAGGGAAAAGGGGGGAAATCATACCAGGCGTGTTCTGTCGGACAACTCAATAGTGTTTCTATTTTTATTTTATTTTTACGAATTTTTTAAATTAACAATCTATACACACAATTATATTGACCTAAAGGGTTAATGTTCCCTATTCTAAAATTAATTTATTTTTTTTCTTTTTAGAAAAACTTTCTAGAGAAAGATTCTTTATACTAGTAGGTAGGATAGATTTTTGAAAGGCCATTGTTCTATGTAAAGGGATCACAAAGTTTTGAATATTTCTAGTTCCATGGGTATGAGAAAAGTTGGAAAAGTTTTGCTTAAATATTCTGGTTGATTTTTTTTATCACTCTGTATATAAATTTGTACATATGGTGTTTTCTACGATTTTCCATGTTAAGTATAGCAGCTTGATTTAGATAAGGAGTTATATGGTTTCTATAAGGAACATCATATGAAAACCTCACACAAGAATTTTGTATTTTTTTCGTACGTACTATTAAAGAATCGTCATATACAACATTACCGTAGTCAAAGAGTGAAATAATTAAGCACTCACAGAAGAGGAATTTCTGTTTGCATGTTAGTAACTGTTTTAGTTTATAAAGTTTTTTGAGACGTAAGTATGCTGCTTTTGCTTTATTTTTTACGTGAGATCCAAAGGTTAAAGACTCATCGAAAGTTACCCCTAGATTTTTAGCTTGGCTAACAATTGGGATTGCGTTATTGCTGATGTATATTTGTAGGTTTTGCTGCACAGCATTTCTGACGGTAACATTATTCCCTATGATTAATATTTGGGATTTTAAAGCATTAAGTTTTAGATTGTGATTATTGGCTAAAGTTTCTATGTTTTCGAGAAAATGTTCTTGTACTGTTTTAAGGTTTTGTTTGTAAATGGGAATATATATTTGAGAATCGTCTGCATATTGCTGAAGCTCTGCATATTTAACCACCTTAAACATATCAGCGACATATATTGAAAACCGTGATGGTGACAAAATCGAACCTTGTGGGACTCCTTGTGTAATAGGTAAGAACTGGGAGGCGATCCTTTCAGATCCCTGAAAGACTACGACTTTACTTTGGTGGTTATGTAAATAGCTAGTGAAAAATTTGATCGCATTTTCCGATAATCCGTAATAGTGTAGTTTTCCCAGTAGAATTTTGTGGTTTAACGTGTCAAATGCCTTACTGAAATACAAAAGCGCCATGCATGTACAGTTTACGATATTGACTAAACTCGTAGTGGTGCTATAATTCTTTCGAAAACCGGATTGGCATGAAGGTATTATTTTATTTTCTTCTGAAAATGCTGACAGTTGAGAAAAGATTGTGTGCTTTTCGATTATTTTAGAAACTGCTGGTAGGATACTTATGGGTCTAAGATCTTTAAATTATACTGGAACAGAAATTTTGGGGATTGGTTTAATTATAGCTTTTTTCTATAAGAGCGTGTATGTGTTTTTGAGAATACATGTATTTATTATATTAATAAGCGGTTTTATACAAAAAGTTAAACATAAAATCTTTCATGGAATAATCGTCTTCACCAATGGCGTTTGATGAAATATTTGAAACACTTTTTAAGAGCATTTGTTCGGTAATAAGATAAGAGGTTTATTAAGGTTAAAAAGATTGATGTTAAAGTCACCCACGCAAAACAATTCCTCAAATGTAGGGTATAGAGTAGAAAGAATATGATCAAAATCAGGAATACATGTATTAAAATTAATATTAGAGGTTCGATAAAAACTGCCAAAGCGTAGGTTTTATTCCTTAATTTAATTTTAAATATAATATGCTCCAAGCCTTTATTGATCGCAAAGTCTAAATGATATTCTTAAGCAGTTATACTATCTCTTATATACGCGCAACGCCACCTCAACGATCAACCCTGTCCTTCGGAAAAATTAATAATGTGTATGTGTGTAAAATTTACTATAAATGATGATTTTAATTACTAATAACCTTGCAGATATGAAAAGGATTATAGGAAGAAATAATGACGACATATACGTAACCGATTTTGTCAGCAAAGAGAAGCAAAAAAGAATGGGCTTGAAGCTTGAAAAAAATTACGAAACCGATATTCCCTGTATCAAATTGGAGACCAAAAGTAATAATTCAAAGGCAACAGTCACAGCCGAAGATGTCAGTGCGGAAATATTGAAGTATATAAAGCAGTCTGCTGAAACATACTTAGGTAATTAACATTGTTACGTATTACAAATTTCCCAAAATTATTTAGTCGGTTTTTCATTTGCTAAAGTTAAGAAAGTTAATTTGTCTTTGTTGGAATCTAAACCCAGGATCTATTAGTTTCTAACTAAACGCTCTGATCACTAAGAGACAAAGTCCATGAGCTTAACAATTTTTGGAAAATTTGAAATAATAAAATACAGATATATCAAAAAACAACAATTAAAAAAAATCGGTAAATTTTTTTTACTCGGTACTTCATTCGTTATAATTTTTTTCCATTTGTTAGGAATAGAGAAGTGTGACCCAACTTAGTTCAGCACATAGTCACAGTATATATGTGTTGCGTATATTATCTTTTCCAAAATTTTTGTTGGCCGCCATTTTGTTCCATCTAATTAGATTCCTTATATTTTACCAGTTTCTTTTTAAAATAAAGTCAATAAGTAGTTTTTACATTGACTCATATCCCATTTTTTTACGTCATGTTGAATTCGTAACAGTTTATCCCATTTTCACATTTAATTTTTCTGCAAAAATTAAAGTCAATTGAACAAGATTTTTTTACGTTAATTTTTAAAAATTTTATTTGGCCGCCATTTTGTTTCGCCGTCCTAAATTTGTATCTCAACTTTACTAGTTTATTTCAATATCACCCTTAATTCTTGCACAAAAACTGACAATAATTTAATAAATGATATTTTCAAGCTGAATTTTTAAATGTTTTATTAGGCCTCTATTTTGCTTTGCTATCTTGGATTCATATCAAAATTTTACCAGTTCATTCCTATATATTGGTGGATTAATTAATTAATATATATATATATATATATATATATATATATATATATATATATATAACGTGTTTTCATTTCGGGTATACATCGATTCACTACTGTCGCTCTGAAAGGAACATATTTGCTGACTAGGGGTTCGCGAGACCGAGACCGAGACTGAATCACTCCCGGAAAATGTTTACGGTCTCGGTCTCGGTATCGGTTTCGCAAGTCTCGGTGGTCTCGAATGCAAAATTTTAAAAATAATAATTGTTCGCCGAGATGTTATTTAGACAAAAGTACATGGAAGCCTACGTTCGAAACCCAGAGTTTTTCCAATCTTAAAAATTTAATGTAAAAAAACTTAATGTTTGAACATTTCAGTAAAGTAGAAAAAATGTAGGTATATTTATATAAAAAAATATTCCAAAAATCTATAATTCGAAATGAGGTTGCCAATAGATGAGTAGTTATAATATGGGAGCGCCTCCTCCTCCTCCTCTTCCTCTCTCTCATGTCCCTCATTCTTAACTTCCTCCCCTTTTATTCTCATTCGCATCATATTCAAGATCTAAAAGATATTGGCTTTGGTTACTATTTAAAAGACTTGAAGCAATTTATTGACGAGGATACTATTCTTCAAGAAATTGAAAAGGAAGAATAAATTTAATAATATTTACAATGGAGCAAATGGTTACTGAAATGTATGAAGAGTTTATTATATCTGCTGCATACTTCCAATATTTATCAATTGTAGGCGAAGAAGACGCAGAAGCACAAGATTTGTCAGCATATGTTAATAATATAGATCGAATGGAACAATGTAAATTAGCCGCTAAATTTTGTAATGATTATTTAAAATATAAAAATGAGTATGAACTTTTAAATGAATTTAGAAAATTAGATTTAAGGTATCATATTAATTGTATTCAATCATGGTTGGTTAATGCAAAATAAAAAGGTAATTAAGTTTTTTATATTTTTATTCATTCATAAAACAATTGTCATATAAAAATAACACATTTGTCAAAGCACACATACAAGGTGATTTTGAATGATAGAAGCATTTTGGTTCCATTAGCTTTAGCGCTGGTTGTTCATCTATTTCAATCACAGGCTTTTTAGAATATTTCTGTATAAAATCCTTTTTTTCGCTTCCTTTTACAAAAACAAAATCTGCTTTCTTCGTAAGTGTTTCAATTATTTTTGGGAAATGATGTAATGGAGTAAATCCATTATTCCAATGTATACAATGATAATTTTTCGTTAACCATACCGCCTGCTTGTGACAATCAGGTGAAAGAAACTCCATTGGAAAAGGCCTTTTAAAAATGTAATGAGTCATTTCATAACCATCAAAAGCTGCAAGCTCTTTCGGTATAAATTTATTTTTTTCATCCTTGAATCCTTGAATATCTATAACCAATCTCATATTTTCAAAGCAGCAAATTTTTTAATGAGACTTTTTTTACTTGAATAATTTGCAATTTCTTCTTTCAGTTGATTAATTTTAAAAATAAATTTTTCAATTTGTAGTTGTAGTTTTGATGTCATGACTAAAACTAAAAGCTTTTGAAAATTTCTTTAAATTAAATCGAAATATGAAAATAGTGGGGATAAAGTTTATAATTGTTTCACAATTTTAGTAAGAGGGTTGTAGCTAAATAATTTGTCATGTAAAATAAGACAATAAGCAGAAGTATCTTTTTTAATTGCATTGTGTGTCTCAAATTCAATTCTCATTACTACGGATCCCGTTTGAATTGTTTCTTTTTGATGGGAGCAATCAATATGTGTAATAGGACTAATGTTTTTGAATTGTTCAGGATTAAAAATGGGTTCATTTGGAACACCATAGTAAGACTGTCTAAAGTTGGCAAACATTTCGTATAAAGCAGAAAATTTGTTTTCTTCGAAATTTAAGTACAAATCGTGATAAGGATATCTTTCAGAATTTAAATATACTCTAATATTTGACAAGGTAATATTGTCAAATTTACTCATATCTTTAACAATTTTCCCTTTTCTTTTTTCTTGAAAGCCAATCACAACATGACGAGGAGCTTCTAGTTTACTAGTTGTTTTTACCGGCCATGTGTGACGGGTTGTTTCGGTTAGAGAAGAATATTCAACAAGTTCCCAACTCCTGAATCCTATCAATATATCTTTATTTGATTCTAATATTTTTGATAGAGCAAGTTGTTGTGGCATATCAACTAAAATGTGAGGAACTTTCCAATAAATTTTATCGAAAGTAACCAATGGAGTGTCAGGAGCAGTAACAAGGTGTGCCGGATCTTCTTTGAAAATAACACCATCTAAATCATCAGTTGATCTAATAAGAACCAATTCCTGTTTCATATTCATAATAATTTTTCTGTAATCTTCAAAAAATCCTAAAAGCATTTTTAGTGGTATGGATACGGAGAATTTTCCATCATTATCAACTAAAATTGTATCACCTTCTTTCCGATGTGGAAACCAACCTGCATTTTCCAGTTTTAAACTTTCGTTGGTATTGTGAGAAAGGTAGCTTTTTAAGGTTGATGCTAATCCAACATTTCTTATTGAATCTATAGTAATTCCGTTTAGTTCATAGCGGATTTCTCTGAACAAAAAGGCTATACCATTGTTAATAAATAGCAATTCTTTCTTATATTTACCTTCTGTATTAGTTAATTTTCCTTCGATATAAAGTAAACTATCTGATGGTAGAGTGTAAGCATCGAGTTCTTGAATTGGGATCCTTATTTCATCATTGTAATCGAATTTTGAAGAAATATATGGTTGATATGTGTGAAGCTCAGAACTGACGATGGAATTGTCTACATAAAGCTTTTCGTTTACGTTTAATATGTTCATTATTTTAAAACAGTGAAACCCAAGGATGTGAGAAATTTACGATTATCTCGTCTTAACTTGTTGGTGTTGGATTTGATACTGAACTGTTGTTTAGGCTTTTTCTTTTTATAAGTTTTTACTTTGTTGATAGTGGTAGGGGCAAGTCTCATCCCAAGGGCTCTATTATATCTAACAACCATTTTATATTTCACTTGTTTGTAAATGCAACCTTACTGTTATAGTTTCTCCTCTAAAACTGATAAGTTCTCCGTCTTGATCAACTATTTTAACTGTTATATTGTTAATTGCTTTGACGCTAACTGGAAAATACAAAATGGGCAAAGGAGATTCAACTATTTTATACCCTGGAGCTACAGTTGGATAAAACTGGTGAATAATATGAACAGGTTTACCATTATTGTAAGAACCGACACAAATATTACAGTCAATACAAATAGCATTCACCTTAGTTATTTTTGCAACATTATCTGATTCTTCCTCTTTCATAGCTTCTAGTATCCTGCTATTAAAACCCAACATTTTTCCTATCGAATCTTCCTTGGTAAAATCAATTATTCTACTACACATTAAAAAAGTTTTTAGAGTATTAACATTTGCTTTTAAAAGAAAAAAAATTTTTTCATTCGGAAATAAATCTTCTATACTTTCTCTTATGTATGTTTCTATATCTGTAATGTCATAAGTTCCGTCGGGAATAACAATTACTTTATTATCTATATAAAATTTATTATATCCTTCTTTTATATTGGGGATAGTCATAAACGTTTCAAAATCAGCTAAACCCAGGTAATATTGTTTTTCATCCTCTAAATATATGGGCGGATTAAAATCAGCAGACAAAACAGAACTGTTTCCTGATATGGCAATTGTGGTAGACATTGCAGTTTATTTATGAATGAGATATTACAATAAATAATGAGTTTATATATTTTTTTGCAAAAATTTTAGGGATAGTTGACCACAGTTATATGAATTAAATTTTTGTTTATTTTCATAAGTATAAAATACATCCACTTTGCCATTCGAATTAAAATATTTGAGAAGTTCTAAAGGTGGTTTTAAATTTCCATAACTATCAAAATATATTACATTTTTGTTATTTTTAATATAAGCAGTCCAATGAGATCCTTTATTTTGTTTTTTATCCAAATTTACAATACCACATTCTTTCAGATTAATTTTTTTTGGAAGTTCATCGAGCATAAAAACACCTCTAAAGCCAGTTATTTTTAACAGCTTTACATATTTAATAATATCATTGTTCGTAAGTGCTCTTTTTGGAAAACTTATTTTGAGTTTTTTTTTTGTCTGATTGCTTTCATTTTGACGGATCCTCCTTTATAAGGTCTAATAAATAGTCCCTTTCCTTTATATGGTCTAATATATAATCCTTTACCTTCTTTAGAAGCATTTTCCATTGCAATATTATGTCTATGTATTTCTTCTAGTTGCTGTTTAGCTGCTTTAGCATCATTTACTGCCTTAGCAATTCCTGCCGCGCCTCCACCTAGTGCACCCAGGGCGCCAAGAATGGGAAACAAAAGAGGTAGAAATCCTCCAATTTTTTTGGGTGTTCGAATGATACGTTTTTTTCTCAATTTAAGTTTACCCCCTTTTGTATTTTTTAATCCCAAACCGAACTTTCTTTTACCCTTCATTATTCCTGCAACACTTAAAGCTGCAATTTTTTCACCAATAGAAGAATCTTTAGCTTTTACCCTATCCCAGGCTTTTTTTTCTAATATTTGGTCAGATATGTGTCTTTTTGATAAATCTTCAGTCTGAGAGTAAGATATATCATGTTCTTTGCAAGCGGAATCCAATGGATTTACACCAACGTCACCTCTAGTTAATCTTTTTTCCAAGTTGGTGCCGGGACCACAATAATTATATCCTGGTATATGAACTTCGAAAGGTAATTTACTAATTAATTTATTTACTAAACCAGAGCCTTTTCTATTACGTCTTTTAATAGTTTTTTTCAACTTATGACGACCCACAGTCATTGAAGTTCTTTTTATACTAAAAACACATTGACATTTTTCTGGTATAAATACTTTTACAGCTAAAAATATTTACTAGTGTGATTAAGAATGAGGATTGAAAAACAAAAATTCTCATTACCAGTAAATAATCATGACGAAAAAATTTTAAGTAAACAGTTGAGAAAACATGGTGACTTATTTTGCGGTGGTTCAAAAAGAGGGCTTATAGTTGGTTGCAGTGGTAGCGGTAAAACCAACGTTATGCTTACACTGCTCGAGCATCCTAATGGAATTAGGTTTGAAAATGTCTATGTTTATTCAAAGTCATTAGATCAACCAAAATATGAATATTTAAGGAAGTTGTTAAAGCCTATGAAAGAAATTGGATACTTTGAATATGATAGCGATGAGAACATTATTTCACCTCATGAGATAAAGCCAAATTCCGTTATCATTTTTGATGATATTCCTTGTCATAATCAATCTATTATTAGGGACTATTTCACGCATGGAAGGCATAGAAACACCGATTGTTTTTTTATTTTTCAAGGATATTCCTCAATCCTTAAACGTCTAATTCGAGAAAATGCAAACTTATTAATTTTATTTAAACAGGACTGTTTGAGTTTAAAACATATATATAATGACCACTGTATATTGGATATGACATTTGATCAGTTTAAAAATATTTGTGCTAACTGTTGGATGGATCCATATGGCTTTCTTGTAATTGACAAAGATTGTGAAGTAAATCACGGCAGATATAGGAGTAAATTCGATTCCTTTATATATTTATAAAAGTAAAAAATTTGCAGTTTTATTTCATTTAAAACTTGTACAGCATGGATAAACGTTTAGCTCGAGAATTAATAAAATCGAGACAAGCCGTGAAGCAGAAATATCAAAGCTTGAAATTAGCTACTTCTACTGCTCAGTCCGAATTAGAACAAACTTATAGACCAATAACACAACCACTTAAACAGCTAATTTCAAGTATTGGTAAATCCGAACCATTCGATTTAAAAGAAGAAAGAGTTTCAAAGTATGAAGAATTCAAAACACCTACAAAGCTTTATAAAACATCAACTCCGACGAAAAATATTCAGAAAACAGGAAAAACTCCGTTACTCCCTACAGAACTACCAACATTTTTAAATGACAGTAGTATCACTTCTTCCTCTCCTGTAGTACAACCATTGTCATCAACTGTTATAGCAGAAACTTCAGATCCTTCTAGTGACACAACAACAAATTTAAACTTGTCAGACATATTGGAACAAACTAGAAAAACAATTCAAACCTATGTTGGTACACCATCATATAAAGATTACTTAGCAGATTTTCATGAATTACCCAGATCATATATTGATGAGGGTGTGAAAGATACACAACATAAATTTGACCATTATTACGGAATAGTTCATGACCTCGAAACGGATAAGTTTTCTTTTGGTTTAACACAGATACCGGTAGAAATTATTGGAAAGGACATTAAAGTGGGAGGAATAACGTACACAGGCACGCCAGGTTTATACGAATTGCTTTTCAAAAAAGAACCGATAGGTTATAAGAAGGAAGATTTAGATAATTACATGAACATTCTAGCTAAAACAAATGTATATCGTAGGAATTTTGATTCAAATGAACAAGTTCAAGGAAATACATCACACAAATATGTTACAATAATAGGACCATATTTACAAAGAAAGGGGATTACAAAGACAAAAACCTTGCCAAGATTAGTTACAGCATTTAACAAACCACAACCTCCGTTTAGAACAACTAGAGCCAAATCTACAGGAAAGGGATTAATTTTGAAAACAAACAGATCAAATACAGACTATGTATACTGGAATAATGTAAACGAAATTGTTGATAGGCTACGTTTATTAATTTCATCAAGTGATGCGGGAAATAATGCTCATAGTAACGAGATTATCTCTATTATTGAAGAATTAAGAGAAGATAAAGTAATACTATAAATAACAGCTATCAAATATAATCATATTTATTGTTTAATGAAAGCTCAACATGACAGTTGATAAATTTGGACGCCATATTTCAAAACAAAATCAAGAGAGAATAAGTGACATTAATAATTTAAAAAGGAGATTAGGTGAAAATGAAACAAATAATGAAATCTTTGCTAAAAAGCTTAAGGTTTTTGATGAAAATTTTTTAAAGTATGAAAACCAGATTAAAGTATGTTATACCTCAATTGAAAACGTTAATAAACAGTTGCTAACGCTAAATCAAATAAGTAAAGATTTGCAATTTTTAAATGAACATGTTAAAAAGGAAGACAAAAAATTAAGTGATGATATCAACAAAATTAATAAAATAATGGAAACAAATATAAGAGAAGTAATAATTGAAAAACACAAGGAAAAAATTAAACAATTAAGAACTTTATAAAAAGGTTAGATGATGAAAAAAAAGAAATCAAAATAGCATTCTTAACAGTAGAACAATTGACCAACTCACTTTGGAAGAAAATCAACAATATATTTCCTTGGAAAATATAATGTCCAGTGTAATTAAGAAATTAGAACAAGAATTAAATAAAACAGAGGAGGAATTAAAAAATAGTGATAGTAGATCAACTACTTTCTTAACTGGAGAGATAAAAAAATCCTTTAATGCGTTAGAAAAGGAGATTACTAAAATTAGTAAAATTTTAAATGAAAAAAGTTATACAATACAAATTGATAAATTGAATGAATGGGAAAAAACATATAAAAGTTATATTTCGAATTATTACAAAACATAGAAAGTGAACTTCCTTAAAATTGAATAAACAAGTTTGTTGTCATGACAACCGTTAAACAGCAAGTCGTTAATGAATTACATAAACCTGCTAGAAAAAACTACAAACGCAGAAGGGTGGTAGTGAAAGGGTTAAATGATCTTTTTCAAGCTGATTTGGTTGAAATGTTACCCTATGCCAAATTTAATAAGGGATTTAAATATATCTTGATTACCATAAATGTATTTTCTAAGTATGTTTGGGCCGAACCGTTAAAATCTAAATCTGGAAAAGACGTAACAGCGGCAATGAAAAAAATATTAATCAGTGCAAAAACTCCACCAAAAAACTTGCAAACGGATAGAGGAAGAGAGTTTT
>JAUTXW010004163.1:0-72151 GCA_030620095.1 Kuschelorhynchus macadamiae | reverse complement strand
TGTTGATTAATATAACCATTTTAAAACAATTTTTGTTTATATTAATTTTAAGTTTAATTGTTTTAGATGCGTGCTGCTAGATCGTTCAAGGTAAATGATCTTAAATCGCATACAATGAGACAAAGTAGTAGGCTATGAAAACAGTAGTTTTCACGAAGGTATCATTATCTGGTTATTGGTAGTTGTAGTACCTATCTCTATCTTTGAGTTCTTTGATTTTAAATAACAAGTTATTTCTGCTTAAATACAGTAAAACAATAAATAGTTTCCAAATTTGAAGAAATACTATTTATTATTTTGTATCAAATACAACAGAACATTTTATTCTTTACATGAGTTGCTAGAAAACTAATGATAAGATATTCAAGCTGCCAATAAACCAGGTAATAATGGCCATTTTATGCTATTTTGTTTTTCATGGAATTACTACTTTTTCTCAATGTATGTGATTTAACAATTAAACTCAAAATTAATAAGCGCCAAAATTATTTTTTACAATGCTTATATTAATCAAATGTCACGTTTTTATAAAAACAAATGGCCAGATTACCACCCTGCCACTGGAAAAACAATAACTTTAGACCTGGTCATTTAAGTTTAAAATGTTATAAACAACTGACATATTGATACCAAATAAAACATTTAGTTATTGGCACGTTTTGGTTTAGTAGTTTCCCCGGTAAAAAATTATGTAGCTCGGAGGAAAATCGAAATATTGTTGTAATTTAACGACAAAAGGATAATCTCGCATGGCTATTGGAAAATGCAATTCAGCGAAATTAAGTGATGTAACAAAATATACAAGGTCCAATTTAAATTTTGGCAGAAAATTTACGCTAAAAGTTGACATTTTCATTTTTTTTTGAAAAGGCGTAATATTTTGAAAAAAAACATACAATATGCTTTTATGCTTTTCTAATTCAAAAGTTTCATTTTAAATAACACCAGAAGTTTGATACTGTCTGTTTTATATGATATATGGCATATAACGTCTTTCAGAAAAGTGGTGTTAGGTGCTGTCATTTTAGAAGAAAATATAACTTGTGAAACATCATTAGAAAGGGAATTTTGCAGAATACGAATACGAAAAAAATTTGCAGAGTTCCATTTCATATATTAAAAGTTTAGGTCACTTCTGCTGTCCGGAAGTGATGAATAATCCAATTGTCCGTCAAAATATGCACTTTAACAAGTTACTAAATGTAAGGTCTACCAGCTGATTTAGACTATATTTACTTTAAGAAAGAAGTAGGATAGTTTACATGAATTAGAAATAGGATCTAAAACAATTCTACATTGAACTTCTACCAAAGAATACTTAACAAATTACAGAAAAATATTCAACAAATTTTCTAAATCTGAGGCAAAAGTTAATATCTGAATTAAGAGGTCTGTATAAATAACCCAAACAAATATTCTACCATGGCGGTGCGAATCAGATGCTTTCCAAGGAACTATTTCCATGTGATAGTCCAGTAATTTACCATTAAAATGAGGTTTTACATACAAAGCTAATTCAGCCTCATGAGAAACTATTCACAAAAAACAAACTGGTATCCTCGTAAATTAATTTCATTACCAGAGGTTTCAGGATTAAAACCATGCTCTACAGACCCTGATAATATCAATCTGCCTAAATGGCTATAAAGCCAGAGAATGACACGTAAAACTAGAGAATAAAGATTCAGCATTAAACGCAGAAGCCCAAAGGCATCTCATGTTGCTTAGCATATAGTATGTTATTTACATGGTGATATACAGATTTAGTTGAATTAAATAAAAAAAATATACCTATCAATAATAGTGTATTTTCTATGAATTAACATGGACCCTAGAAAAGAAAACTGAACCATACCAAATCTATAAGATCACGAAATTCTAGTAATAAACATTAACATTAAACCATTTAAATTTATTGTAGTAAATAACCACATCCCTTTAGTAAATAAATCTAATAGCCCTACCACATAAAAAAAGATATTAAAATGTAATACATGTTACCTTAAACTGATATACAGTGACTGTCTAAAGTCCGTTCCCCCCTACTAATTTTTGAGCTGGCCCACATTTAAAACAAATTTGGAGGGCTTAAATAGGAGATGAAAGCTATTTTTTATGTTTAGTTGTGCCTAAAACATGTACAGCGCCATCTTGGAATTAATATTTTAACAATAACACCCTGCATATTATCCTATACCCATTTTCAAAATTGCTCATTATTCTTAACCTTTTTCTCCAATACACTTTATTCCTAAATGTAATTGCTTGAAATAATGACGTTTGAAATTGACATTTTGGTCATTTCAAATTCTCAATCAAAACATGAACAAGTTTGCGTTGGAAACGAAATCGTTGTCGTGGTAACATCTTGATAACTAACTGTCAAATAGTCCGTTGAGCATGGCTCGCAGTTTGCTAATGATAAATTTGAAGCAGTTTTGATTTTTGGGGAAGCTGAAAAACACATCAGAGTGTCCGTATGTTTAACTATAGATTTCCTCGAAAAGCCTATCATGGCCTATTTGCGCAACCTTTAAATAAGCTCCAAGCAACTGGTACGATGAAAGATGCTCCAAGATCAGGAAGACCACTCTTCAGAAGAAAAATTGAAATTTGTTGCCGAAATGGTAATTAATCCCACCAATCGACGTCTGTATTTGTTGAATCCTGCGAAGCAAGTTCAAAAGTGTCCAAAGAGTCCTAAAAAATGAAAATTTATCCTATAAAATGAAAAAATCCCGTATGCTCACGGAGGATGATCCAGACTCGAGGGTTGAATTTGTGAGTGGTTAATAAGAAAATTGAAGGAGAACGATCCTTCCTAAAACGTGTATGTTTCTCGATAGAATGGACGTTTTTCCTTAATGGAAAAGTCAACAAACAGAATGGCCCCATGTTACTGGAGCGATACTAACTTTTGCATATTTTTAGAGAAGGGCACTCCAGTTTCCTGCAAAAGTTAATGTTTTAAGGATTTGGGCAACCATGTTGTTGGACCGATTTTCACTAGAGGCAATTCATAGAAGATCTTTACAGAAATCTTTAGAAACTGAAATTGAACCTCGAATAAGCGTCAAATTGCATTAAACAACTGTAGTTATTTGAAAATCGTGAAATCATGCCTAGCAGGACGAGCACTCTACTTTTACTGCATGGCTAGAGAGTTTTTGATATAAACTTAAGATGGATAGGTCGGTAAGTTGCAGAATGGCCACCAGACTCGTTGGATCTACCCCTTCAGATTTTTCCTTGGGGATATTCGAAGTTAAAAATCTACGCCACTGAACAAGCCAAACAACAGAAGAGTTAAACGCAGAATAAGAGAAGTACGAAGAAATAGATGAACAGATTTTCATCAATGGAGAGGTTATTCATAATAGGCACTTTATTGTCAAGATTTAGGAGGGGGCCACATCGAACACTTGATAAAATAATTATTGTTGGGGTTAAATAAGCTATTCAAAAATAAATAAAAATATTTTTTTTACCAACTAATTTGTTTTCTCAGAATTTATAGAACAAATCTGTAACCTTCAAGATTTTCCGGTAAGTGGTGTAATTGTTTATCCTTAAAATACTATCTTACGCCTCTTATTAGTCGAATTCATTAAATATTTAACTACAAATTAAATAAAAATTTAGTTAGCAGAATTTATTATCGAAAGTGACTAAAAAACCATATTTATCACGTTAAACTTGATTTTTCAATTTTCAAACATCATTATTTCGGTGCCAATTACATTTAGGAATAAAGAAGAGAAAAATGTTAAGAATAATGAGCAGATTTTGAAAATGGAATAATATGCGGGGTGCTTACTTAAAATATTAATTCAAGATGACGTAGCCGCCATTATAACGTTTAGCTATTTTTTAAAAAAAAACAGCTTTCATCTCCTATTTAAGCCCTCCAAATGTTCTTGCTGTGACATACGAGTTGGCCTGCAAAAATTAGTGGGGAACGGATTCTGACGGTCATACCAGAGGTTCATCCACGACGATAAAATCGACAAAGTGTCGATATTCTTCAAGATCTGTTAGATCTGATTTCAAAGAGAGTAAAACCGATAACGGCGAAGATTTTCACCATCTTTTTGGAACACCACAAAAAACGCAATTGTTTCTCCTAAACTTTCCGACTCGGCTATGTGCATGATTTTTCTGAAATTTCAACTGTATTGTTTGAATACTACTTTCCAGGATGTTAGAAATCTACTGACCATATTCTCCGCTTCTTTATCGAGAATATCAAATTTCTTGTGCAATCTTCTCCAGCTGAGATACAGAGCTTGAACAGACTTTTACTCCAGTTTAGCGATCAAAAGGCCATGATGTATAGTATCGAATGCTCTTGAAGAATCTAACATTGTCAAAAAAAAGTTTCCAGTGCGCATAATAAGTCATCAACAACGCTATGAGCGGTAGTGCTATGCCCAGAAGCAGTTTCTCCTGACGGTATACACGGTAGAATTTTATTTCTATCAGCATAGCCCTTTAATTGGTTATAAATAACAGATCTATAATTTTGAGAGTACTGACAGAATACTAATTGGTCTTATGATTCAATTCAGAAACTTTTTCTTTTTTTGGAATGGGGCCAAGAAGGGGAAGGTTTCCAGCGGCTGGGCAAACTCTATTAAGTAAATATGAATTAATCAAAATGCGTAAGAGTAGGGTAACCTAATAAGGCACACAGTTTTATCATGTCCCCAGATATTTTGTCTATCCCTTTGCGCATTCGATTTAATTCTTCGTAAGTTTGAAATAAGTTTTTCCATCTCCTTATCACCGCTTTTGGACTTTATGGTGCATAACGATTTAGTTCGCCCTTATTGTCGCCAGGTGAACGTACTAGATTTTGTGAAATTAATTAATTTTAATTTTTACTATAGCAAATATATATGTGTCCTTCTCCTACAGACTACAATATACATTAATGAATTCAATTGAAACAATAGAACATTTACTCGCCACGCACTAGCACATTTAACAAAAATGCAGAGCACACCTTATACACTCTATCTCTGTTTGCTAACACATACCCAATTATCTACCCGCGCAGATTTCTTTATTTTTGGTTTTCTATGACGTGCAGTTGTACTATTATTGTAATTAAAATAAGTAATTATCGGATTCGATGTGTTTATACTTTCTTAGAAAATTATAGGTCGAAGTTATATTGGCGGCTTTATCTATGTTATTTAGAGTGGAACCGCCGCCGGTTATTGAAGAAAATTTTTTTGAGCATGGTATTTATATAAACAAAATGCAAAACCGTATTTCTTTTATTTGCAGGCAATAATGTCGGTATTCGTATAGTCAGTGTGAAATGGGTGAATACTTATTCCTAGACTAAACTTAAATGCTTTTTGATTTCAAATATTAACAATACAACCTCCTTTTCTTTTTTTTTTTTTTTTATTTATTTTTTTATTTTATTGTTGTTTTACCTATGCCTAGATTCTTTTATTTCGGAGGCGTTAGGGCGTGAGTTCAAATAATTTAAACAAATATTGTATGCCAGGCCTAGAGTGGCCAAAGAGGTTGGGCAGAAAAGAAAAAAACAAGATAGATATTAATGTCTAGCTAAGACACAATACTTAAGTTAACTTGTAATGTAGCTTCCCAAAACCTTCTAATTCCTGCAATGGACAGGTTATAAATAAAAGAATGAAATACTAATGCAAGGAAATTTATTGTAAATTGTATATAAAATATAATTATAAATATCACAGTGGTATTAAATGTTGTTCAACACAATCAACAGTAACAATCAAATCACCACATATGAGGTAAAACAATAACTACATTATTCATGAAATTAAATGTGCCAAATGAAATAATATTTATATCTTTAAGTTTAATATCTTGAAAGTACTGAAAAATTTTGATACATAAATTTACCATAAAAGTTAAATGAACTACCAGTAATTGAATATTTTGATTATTAAAATTTAAATTATCAAAACTGATTAAGTGGAAAGATTGGAGTGAATATTTAAAGTATTAAAATTTTTAAATTAAGTAAAATGATTAGATGGATAATTGAAAAGAAAGAGAGAGGGCAAGGATACAACCTTGATTTAAATTTTATTTTCTTAATTGAGTTTTATATTTGTTACCAAATATTGTTGAAAGAGCATGGCATGAATGTTGCAAAAACTAGATTTAATAAATATTATTTTATAAAAACCTCATATGAGAGATGCAAATATTAGTATCATATACCGATATTGGGCTGAAAATAGCCGGATAATAAGAAGATATTGTAATGCAAAATATATTCCAAACAATCATAAAACTATAACAGGTGGCTGAAAATGACAGGTAATTTTAGGAAGTACTGCCCATTACAAAAAACTTTACACTTATGACACTAAGACATGGGTACCCAATATACACTCAACATACCTAATATAACTTATACCACAAAAAACATAAAGTCTCTTACTACCTATAAGCTATGAGCACTTACAAAGCAATTATTTAAAAAAACAATAAGAGTGCTTTACAAAACTAAATTTAATAAATAAGTTTGTAAGATGCAATGAATTCTTTACTCAAAATCAACTAATTAAATAAAATACAACAAAGTAATACTTTGGAGAGTTATAGGTACCGAAATTGGAATAAAAGTTTATAGTTACTGATTTGCAAATGAATTCATGAGAAACTATTTAGAATTAAATTGGTTAATGACTTAAAGTGACTTTATAAAGGTAATTATAGTGCGAGAAGGCTGAATAATTGAAAAATTAGCAACGAAAGATCAAATTTCTAATGTACGCTCAGGCTAAGTAGAACACCAGTAGTAAAGCTACCTTTTATAAGCTAAAACAAGGAAAGGTACTTATCTTTAGACTCGTGTTGGGTTGGTTCCCTAAATGAAGACTTTCCTCAACGCTTCACAGTAGTGGTTAACCTATAAGCTCAACCAAAAGGTGGTGGTCCTCTAGACGAGCAGACTGCAACGGAGGCCCCAAAACAGCACAAGCCAACAAGGAAAACCTCAAATGCCCCGTTTCAGCTACGCCACGGTAGTCCAACCAGAATCTAAGTTTTCAACTTCCTGCCTGATGTCCCTAAGTTGACCTGCCTAAGCCACTGTTCTTCCCACAATAAAAGAGTGATGTTGATTTTATTGTGATTGCGGTATTAATTAAAATATGCTCCTGCTGTAGGTTAAAAGGTCCTTGTAGTAGGATAAAAGCTTCTTGCAGTACGTTAAAAGCCTGAAAAGATAGAGAAATGTGCTGAGTACCAACCCACGTGGCACTATTCCATGAACCATCTCCCTAGCAAGATTTTCTAATAATTTTGAATGACTAATTACCTGATGTTATGGCTTTGAGAAGTCTTGAAGTTCTTTCCAATCCCAATTAAGGCTTCATAGAATTCGCCGATCAGCAGAACTTCTTACACGTCGTGTAAAATGGCGGCTTAAAAAAACTATGAGAACTAACACTTCATTATTATTCTGCAGAGAGGTAGTAAGAGAGGATCTCTTTGTTCGGTCCAAAGGTTTTATAGTCCTAACATAGCGAAAAAAATGATGTATCCTGTTCCGGTACATGGTACCAACCTAGTACTCTCGATGACAGAAACCCTCGACAGACATTAAAAAAATCACTTTATCATCCCGAAAAGTCTCAAAACATCTCCCTTTGCTACGGAACACCACCACCGATCACCACTAACGAGACAAAATCAGCTGATATAACCTCAGACTTTGAAACCCCTGACATAATTTGGAAATAAAACATAGGGTATAACGGGTTGCCCGCAGTAAGGTGTCGCCAAACAACGATCTCGGATTTTATTAACATTAGGGACTTGTCGCGTCGTTGCTTTATTATTTACGATAATTATTGGTTTGTATTTTATATATTTGACTGTCTTAAAAGAAACAAAATATCAGATATTTTGTGAATAAATAGGTGATAATTAAGAACTTGACCGTTGTAATAATCATTTTCAAAATGATTGTTACAACAATAATGTATAATTTTTTAACGTTTTCAAATGCATTTTATATTTTCTTAGATCATTTCTATAGTTATACTTAAATATTTTCATACACAGACTCCAGAGTACCATTAATAATTGCACAACAAAAGTTCTCATAACGCTGCGCCAAATACAAAGCTCTTTCTTTAAAATATCAGAAGTTGGAATTGTTAATACAAGAACAGGATATAAAGAGCGGGAACAAAGGGACATGAGATCAGCAGCTGAAAGACTACAGAAAATTTGCCTTGGGCTTTCTCTTAAAGCTCATTGTGGAAACATCTATTTACTAATCACAAATTGTTTTCGCTGAAATTGGGTAATTGTATTTGAGGATATACATTTGTTTTGAAAGTTTGGAGCTCGATTTAATTTATTTAAATTGCCTGTTCAAGTATTAAATAAAAACATTTCTTTTAAAACGGAGAACGTTGCGTGAAGAAACTACTTTTTTAATTGCAGCCTATTAATTAATATTTTTTAAGCTAAAGATCGGCATTGAGTTTATCAGTGCAATGAAATATTTAAAAATGTTCTTAACATGATTTCATTGATAAAAAAACAGTGTGGCTGCTTATAATCAAGTGCTAATTTTAATGACGCTTTCTTAAGTAAAGTTCGGAAGGTTTTCGTAAAATGCCGAAATGTAAATACGGTTATTTATTGTTAAGTGTATTCTCCATTACTCTAGTGGTTACTATAATGAAATTACAGGTCAGAGGTGGTTAAAGTGCGAACAACTGAATAACTCATACACTTCTTTCTATCAAGTGTCTACAGCCGACTGATCCGCCGCAGAATAGCCACACGATATAATCATTAATTATTCATTAAATAAATGAATATATAAATAATGTCTTTATTAGGGGGCAGGGCTCAGCCAAAGGCTGCTTAGGCCCAACCCAAACCCTTACTTATGTAAGTCTGTGATTAGTACCAAATAAGTAAGATTACAAATACTCTTAAGATTATGTTTAAATGTATTAATATTTGTAATAGTTTTTAAATGCTGTGGTAAAAAAAATTTACAGGAGAGAGGAATGGTATGAGAAAGAACCCTTGAAGGTGGTGGTACCACTAACAACTCTGGATTTTTTATTGTTCTCTCAACATTTTCACTAGCAAAAAACAACTTAACTCTCAGATAGGAAGGGAACCCAGATGCTATTATTTTTTTTTATTACAGCGACGAAATGTACATCTCTTCTATCATTCATCCTAAGCAAGTCGTACTGCAAGTAATAAAGGGTTATGTGATCCCGCCTCCCGATGTCTGCAGAGTACCTAAGACAAGAATTTTGAACCACCAGTATACGATTTGAGTAGTAATTATTTAGACATGGTCCGTATACTGCATCGCAGTAGTCAAATAATGGTGGAATCAAGGACTCAGCTTGAGGTTAACTTGAAAATTTAAAATGTTTTTGAAAGGATACAGATTTTTCAGCCATAGATATGCTAATTGTCATGTTTCAAAAATGTGTTTTAAAAGCAACGATATCATTTCCAAGAAAAATTGTTTCTTTTAGGTTGACTTTTTGCCTTTGCTTCTCAAAACCAAACAATAAGGCTACAGTCTTTGGCGGGTTTAATATTAGAGAGTTGCTTTTTGACCACGTATGTAAAGCATAAAGATTTCTATTCATAATAGTGACTACGCGTTCCTCCTCGTAATCAGGGTTAAAACTTGACAGGCGTCAGCGTATAAATGGATATTCACATCAACTGATTTTACTATATCAGCCGTACAAACAGCGAACAACAAAGGACCTTGAATGGAGCCCTGTGGTACCCCTCTCGGATTCACTGAGCTTTCTGAAAGGTTAACCTCACTATCACTCACCAATTTCACCTGCTGATGCATATTTAACAAATAACTTCTAAACCAATGCACGAACTCATGTAATAGACCATAATACTTCAGTTTAGCGATCAAAAGGCCATGATTTATAGTATCGAATGCTCTTGAAGAATCCAACATTGTCAAAAAAGAGTTTCCATTGCGCATAATAAGTCATCAACAACGTTGGAAAGAGCCGTAGTAGTGCTATGCCCAGAGCGAAAGTCTGATTGTATACACGGTAGAATTTTATTTCTATCAGTATAGCCCTTTAATTGGTCATAAATAACAGATTCTATAATTTTTGAGAGTACCGACAGAATACTAATTGGTCTTAAGTGATTCAATTCAGAAACTTTTTCTTTTTTTTGGAATGGGGCTAAGAAGGGAAGGTTTCCAGCGACTGGGCACAACTCTATTAAGCAATGATGAATTAATCAAATGCGTAAGAGCAGGCACACACAGTTTTATCATGTCCCCAGATATTTTGTATATCCCTTTGGCATTCGATTTAATTTTCATAAGTTTGGAAGCAACTGTATCAAGTGAAACAAGCGAGAAGTTAAATACATTATTTGCGATATTTGGTTCCTAATTTTGATCGAAGCGCTGGAATGTTAGCAAATCTGGTTCGGTTCGCACAATAGTAGAAATAAAAAAGGTGTTTATATTATTGGCATTCCTAAGATGATCCGGAAGGTCGCGTAGGGGGCACTTACTACGTTTATTTAATTTACTTACTGCATTCCAAAGTGTTTTGGAATTTTTGTGGTTTCGATTCAATTCCATCTCTATGAAAGCCTTCTTTTCTCGGCGAATGAAGGATGTTCTTTGTAATATCTTAATTTTGATTGAGTTTGAGCAAACGTAACACTAAGGGATTTTAAGGCTTTACGGTATTCATTAAGAGCATGATCTCTCAAACGTTTTTTTTATAAATATATTTATATGTAAACAAACGTTAGTCAGCCTTTAACCCGAAACAGTTATCTCAAGTTAGGCGTATGACTCAAGTTAAGTAAAATGTCATCTTATTTGCAGGGGAAGATGTATACACAAAAGGAAACGAAGCTACTATAATTATTTCGACGAACTGGTAACTCGGCAAGTTGAAGATATTTATAAACTGCAGATAAAACTCAGAGAAGCAAAAAAAAATATGGAAATTCCAGGTGTACTCTTAATAAGCGAATAAATGGAATACACACACCGAAGTATGGTCATCAACCTATGTTTTCATCAAAAGATGAAGAAAATTTGGCCGAATGTTTGGGTCTGGCAGCGAAGTGCGAATTTTCTCTAAGTCCTACTGATATCAAAGAAATAGCAAAGATAAGTTTGGATAGGAAAAGGACTACAGAACCTCGTTTTGTAAATAATAAGCCTGGGGCGAAAATGGATGGAACCATTATTAAAAAGACGCAAAAATACTTTAAAGACAGGTCTTTGCCATAATAATAAAATATGTAGAGCAGCTATAACTCCAGAGTTGCTCATAGATTATGTAAGAGAACTAGTAGAGTCTCTAAAAGATGTGTGGTTAAGAAAAATTGTAAATATGTTGAACGGATCAAAGATTCTTCAAAATTCAATTTTTCAGTAACGTTCGCAAGAACTGAAAGTGGCTACAGTTTGCCAGTTATTCTGGTTTATATCAATCCTGTACAGCGGGCGGACCTGTTGGAACTCGTTATAACCATTCGAAATTAGGGTGGTTTGAGGGTTCGTTTCTCAAGGATTGGTTTATAACGATAACTTTGCTTTCTTCGAGAAACTTGGGATAACTGGAGATAACCAGGCACGTAGCTTATTAAATATTTGTCAACAAAACAAAATACGATTTATATTGTTCCCCCCCCCCCCCCCCGATAAGGCACATCTATGCTAGCCTCTAGATTTGGCGTATTTCAGTCCATTAAAATCTTGTTAGAGAAAAGTTCTATCTGAATGAAAAAATAAATATCGGGATGCTATTCTTAAAGATCATTTCCCTCGATGGCTAAAAAGAACTTCAGATAATCTATCGGAGAAATCTTAAAAGCAGGATTGGCTGCCAGTGGAATTTTCTTCCTAAATTCCCATCGAGTTATTTAGCATCTACCGCAAAAAAGATCCGAAAATATTGATGTGAATATTTGGAGTTCTAGTTTCCAGTACTTTCTTAAATCCCACGAACCACAAACGGTTCAAAAAAGAAAAAAATTAATGACAGTACCTGGCAAAATCTGCAATTAGACAAACACCTCTTACCAAACTTTTGATATCCATGTTTTTTCCCGAGAAATCAGCGTTTGAAGTTTAATTGAAACACACTGTACATCTTAGTAATAAAATGTCTTAAAAGTCTGAGAGCTTCAAAGTTCTTGCATTTGTTTTGTTCTTTTTTGAAATTAAATTATTATGTTTCGACAAATTGGGCATTTATTTAAGATTCGGAGTTCATTAGAAGTGATAAATGAGACAAAGAAAGTGTTAAAACCACCAAAAAAGTCACTTGAACTGCAACAAGCGTGTGAAATATCATAGTCATTTTACTCTTTTTATTTATAGTTTGTTAAGTTTATCGCAAATAAATTTTAACCAACTCTTGCATTCCAGTGTAAAAATGACGTATTATTGTAATCGTGAAAAAATCACTCTTCGAGATTTTTTTAGATCTTTATGTTTCAGAGTCCCTAGAAGCCTAAAAATATGTTTTCTTAATTTCGTCAGTCGGTCTGTCTGTCGATCTGTCTGTCTGTCTGTTCGCGACACAGCTGAAAAACCACATACCCGATTGACTTCAAATTACATAAACTACATAATGGACTAATTTCAAGTCGCGTGTAATAACTAATTGTAGAATAGAGATCAACTAGTAAATCTGTGGTACCAATTCAATAAGGCAAAACAAAATGGCGGTCAAATAAAATATTTATAAATGTAAAAAATCACCCTTTCAAGTTTTACTTTTTTTCTAGCTTTAGCGTCCCTTCGTTCGTCTGTTGGTTTGTCTGTGTATCTGTCATTTTACATCATATCTTAAAAACTACTTATTAGGTTGACTTCAAGTTAAAGTTAAAAATTCATGGTCATATGTGGATGACCTGGTAACATTTTGGTAAAAATCTAATATGCCAAAACAAAATGGGGCCCAGTGAAATATTAAAAAATATATAACTAAAAAACTGCTTACCCAATTTATCTCCAATTTTGCACAAAAACCAAGGATTATATAGGAATCAACTGGTAAAATTTTGGTACGCATCCAAGATGGCGGAACAAAATCACGACTTAAATAAAATATTTAAAAATTCGGCCTAAAAAAACTACTTAATAGAATAATTTTAAATTGTGTGCTGCAAATAATTGTGATATAGAGATGACTTAGTAGAACTGTGGTACTAATTAAAGATGGCGGAATAAGATGGTGGCCAAATAAAATATTTGTAATCGTGAAATAATCACCCTCTCATATTTTAAGGTTATAACTTCCCTAGATGCCAAAAAATATGTTTTATCAACTCCACCGGTCCGTCTGTCAGTTTGTCTGTCGGTCTGTCACTTCGCGGCATAGCTTGAAAACTACTCATCAGATTGACTTCAAATTTTAATCAAAAATTAAGGGTGATATGGGAGTGGCCTGGTAATATTTTGGTAAAAATCCAATATGCCGAAATAAGATGGCGGCCTAATGAAACGTTAAAGAAAATATTAATGAAAAATGAATTATCCAATTTCCTTAAATTTTGCCCAAAAATCAAGTGTTACGTAAGAACGCATCGGTAACATTTTGATATGAATATAAGATAGCAAAACAAAATGGCGACCTAATAAAATATTTAAAAATCGGCCTGAAAAAAACTACTTATTAGATTAAAATTTCAAATTTTGTAATCCACGAAACATACAAAACTAGATACAAACATTTTGCTTTTTTGAAAATTAAGAAAATATAAACAAAATATATAAAATTTAAAAAAATTAAAGCTGTTTACAAAACTCATTCTGTAGTAAGACAGATTAGAGCTTAAAAAAGAAGAAAAAAATCAACCAAAGCCGTGTAAATTGGTATTAAATTGCAATTATTGCACATTGTAAACATCAATATAGTACTAAAACGAAGACATTTTATAAATTTTGTGTTGATGGTACCGCTTGTACAAAAATTTAAATGTGATATAGAGATGAACTGGTTGTGGTACGAATTCAAGATGGTAGATCAAAATGGATGTGTGTGTCCGTGTAAAAACTACTTGTTGAATTTATTTCTAATTATGCCCAAAATTCAAATATGACTTAGGTAGAAACTAGGAAATTTTAGTAGGAGTACAATATGATAGAACAAAATGGCGCCCAATAAAAATATTCGAAAAGATAGGATATATGTGTTACGAAATGTCTATTTGGGTACACTTCACTATTGCTAATAAAAGAAAAGATTCATAACAAAGGAAGCTCCGGGTAAAGGAAATTTAGCAATTTTTTTTAATTTATTTATCAATATATTTAATATATATATAATTTTTTTGTAATAAGAGTCTATTTGCACTGAGGACATAAATGAGTAACATTTAAATACGTCTGAAAATATGCTATTGAATATTTTACTTGACACACCACATGCATAATAATATGTTTATGCTTTGCTCTGGTATTTTACTTTGTTTTGTAGTTTCTGCAAAGTAACATAATTTGACGAAAATATGGAAAAGCCTGTGCTCGTTTGCTTTCAAGTAAATCTCTCGAGAGCTTTCACGGAAGGAAGAAAAAATCGCACTTAAACAAAAAGAAAGTGAACCGGAAATAAATGTTTTAAGCGCTACGCCTGGCCTTAGAATCGATTCCCGACTATCTAGAAAAATTGGAAAAGAGCGATTGAGTGACATGGGAATAGCAGCTGACTCCTTTAAAAAATGGCATCAAAGCGTTTGCATAATTGACTGGAAAATCTCATTTACGAAAGACTTTTAATTCAGAATTCAAGGCATTAAATTATTTACCTTCTTTTTAGCAAAAGAAAGGTTTTTAAACAGCAAAGGACAGAGAAAATAAAACTAACGGGCAAACTGTGACATTGTGGCAGTCACAAAGCAGCCCCTTAGAAAATGGTTTTGAGCTAAAATGTTTATAAGGAAAAGTAGTCGAATATCGACCAAACGCCTCCTGACTTATTTGTAAGATTTGTATTTCCGTAACAAATGGAAACCAAGCGGTCGGTTAGTTCACATCACAGTCAGTTATTTATTCCATGTTTGGCCGTGTTAGGGGTTGTTGCATAATTCTCGATGATCTATAAATTTAAAACACCAAATTTTTCAGCAAGTTCGTGAGATAGTTTTACTGCACCGATTTATATGATTTATAAATTTATAAAGGTTGCTTCCAAAAATCGGGTCACTGATTAATCACAATTCTGCTCAAACTGCTTGACCTAAAAAGCTGCGTTTTGGCTCACAGGTTGATAGTAGGATGTATATAGGTTCGATAAGAAGAGATTTTTCAAAACTTTCAAGGGGGTGAAACCGCCCCTTATTAAATATTACATTTTTTATATAAAAAACGGTTCATTGTATGGAAAAAACGCTTAAACTCGTTTACTTGATTATTTTATATACTTTAAAATTTCTTCAAAATTTATACAGGGTGTTTTTAAAAATCGGGTTACCGATTAATCACGATTCTGCTCAAACCGCTCAACGTAAAAAGCTGAATTTTAGAATACAATTTGACACTAGGATGTGGAGGTTCGATAGGAAGGGATTTTTTCAAAAATCAAACTTACAGGGGGTGAAACCGCCCCTTATATGTTACAATAATTTTTTATTTCAAAAACGGCTATTTTTTCAAAAAAATGCTTAAATAGGTATATTTTATTTTATTTTTTTACATGTTTTTTAAAAATTTACACTCTGTGTTCCAAAAAATCGGAAATAATTTATAAACAAAAATTGCCCAAGCCCCTATTCATAAAAATTTAGGCAACAAAAAAACGTAGTTTATAAAAAGGTATTTAAATACGTCTTATAATATTTTACGTGTTGGTTTTAAATAAGGTCTTTTACTGGTAATTTGATTTAGTTTTTGTTTTGTAAGTCACTAAAACCAGACCGATCATATAAAGACAGTACATCAGATAAATTAATCATATTAACTGCTCGCGTGGCGGGTTAATTAGATCGCGGGCAACAACTTCCTTGGTTTTCACTTAGCTTGTGTGTACATGTATATGTTGGTACTTTTCGTTTTGTCACCTTTTTTTGCGAAATTGCAAGGTAAAAGACTGAATGAACTACGAGCTGTAGATTTACGCATAGAATTGAACGGCTGGGGCTTAGCACGAATAGGCAAAAAAATTAACTTTGCGGATAGATTGAAAGGTGTACTGAATTCGAATTTCTTATCGCCCCCAATTAACAACAAAAAACATAAGGTTGTGGAACCAACAGTATAATTATTTACAAGCAAAGATGAAGCACGGTAATGCATGTTTTAGACCAGGGGTGCTCAAACGGTCGATCGCGAGTGCTTTTTGAGTAGATCTCGAGAAGAAAAATTTTTTTAATAAGTAGGTACTTAACTAAATTACAAAAACTTATTACGTAATAAAATAACACTCTGCAGCAGCGGCAAAAGGCGGCTTTATCAAAGGAACGCGCGGTATTTGTCAAAGAAAAGCCGAGTTTTTAATTCTTGCCGCTTTTCTAGAAATTTCGGGTGGCGCGTTTGACGGGAACATTCGAGACTTTCGTTCACGCGGGTATAAATGTTGCGCATGCGAATTGGAGTCATTCTGAATTGCAACTTGAAGGCAATACTACGTCGATACAAAGTTTATTATTAAATAGTACAAAATGAGTGCAGCGAAGAAATCTAAAACGTATCATTTTAATAACGATTGGGAGGAAGAATTTTTGTTTTGTATGGTGAAGGATAAGTGCATTTGTATTATTTGTCGTGCGTCAGTTGCAATACCTAAGCCTACCTGGTAACTTAGAGAGGCATCATAAAACGGTTCATAAAAACTATGAGAAGGATTTTCCGCCACAGAGTGAATTAAGAAAACGAACAGTGCGTGATTTGATATCTTGTTTGAAAAAAGAACAAACCATGTTCACAAGACCAGCCAAACAATCAAAAGCTGCTATGATCGCGTAATTTAAAATATCTCATATATTAGCGAAACAAAAGAAACCATGCGAAGATGGATCGGTTGTGAAGGAAGCATTTATTAAAGCGGGTGAGACTTTATTTGGAGATTTTAAAAATAAAACAGAAATCATGTCTGCCATTAGAGAACTTCAGTTATCTCGTCCGACTGTCACAAGGCGTATGGAAGTCATGAGTCAGGACATGGCAGATAAACTAAAAAATGATATCACGGAATGTACATATTTTTTTTTACAGTTCGACGAATCCACCGATATGACAGACACTGCCCAGCTGTGTATTTTTATTCGGATGATATATATGATGAATATTATATATTTAATGACATGTTGGCTAAGGAAGAATTTTTGACAATCATTCCTCTGAAGACCCGTGGCGAAGATATATATGACGGTTTCTTCAATTTTGTAAAAAACTACAAGCTACCAATATATAAATTAGTGTGCATTACAACCGATAGAGCACCAGCAATGACTGAAAATAAAAACGGTTTTGTGGCATTGTGTCGAGCTAATGAAGATTTCCCTTCATTTTTTTCAATCCATTGCATTATACATCAACAAGTTTTGTGTTCAAAAGTTTTAAACACGGAGGAAATTATGGGCATTGCAACAAAAATTGTGAATTCCATCCGTGCAAGTAGCTTGCAACGGCGGCTTTTTAAGTTGCAGTTGGAAGATAGGGAGTCAGCTGAACACACTGATTTAATTCGTCACACGGACGTCAGGTGGTTGAGTCGCGGAAAATTCCTAGAAAGGTTTCAAGAATTATTGCCCGAAATAACAGCTTTTCTAGACCAAAGAGGTGATGACACTCAGATGTTGAAAAACGAAAAATGGCTGACTGATTTGGCATTTTTGACTGAAATCACAATGCACTTAAATACCATTAACTTGGAGCTTCAAGGTAAAGGAAAAACTGTTATTGAGATGATTAGCGCAGTAAACGCATACAAAAGTAAATTGCAACTTATGATAGATCAGCTGAAAAGAACGGATCTGAAACATTTTCCGTTTTTGAAAGCAAGTATTCCTCAGTTGAATTATGATACGTATGAGGCTCAATTATCAAATATTTTGGGACAATTCGAAATGCGTTTTTATGATTGTAGTAAATTGGCAAATGTAGCATCATTTATGAGTTATCCTTTTTCATGTAAAAACATTGAGGAATTAGCTACTGAAATAGCAAGTCAGTTTAATATGAACTCATGTTCTGTTGAAAATAAGTTGGTGCAGATTATATCAGATATACATCTCAAAGCTACAGCATCTGATACAAATTTCTGGTGTTTTATATTTGAAGATAAATATCCTAATCTAAGGCAAATCGCCCTTCAACTGACAGCAATTTTTGGGTCAACTTACTTGTGCGAGTCTGCATTTTCTGAAATGATGATAAGATAATTAAGTCAAAATATCGCAATCGACTAACTGACGATCATTATGTCATCATGCTTGCGATTAGCACTCAGTGGTTACGTACCATTTTATGAAAAGTATGCTGAGGACATGCAGTGCCATGCTTCAACATCTAAAGTCACTCCTTAGTTAAGTTTAACACCATATGTAACTCTTTTGTTTTGTAACAACCAATAAACTCGCAATTTTGAATAAGTATGAGTTTTTTCATTGATATTGTAGAGAAGAACCTAACTAAACCTAACCCAAACCTTGACTAAAATAATGTATATTGCGCAGAAAGCTAATATCTATATATGCTACGGTACACTCTACCTAGGTAGGCAGGTAGGTAGGTAGGGTGTATGTATCGTGTATGTACGACAACCCTGCATCACACATACTTGCAGCCTCTCAGAGTCGATCGTAAGTAGTCTAAAAATATTGAGGTAGATCGCCAGCAGTTCAAGTTTGAGCACCCCTGTTTTAGACTAATGAATATAAAAATTTTAAAAAAATTAAATCGACTACAAAAAAATGCACTAAAAAGTGTAAAATAATATTTTATTTCTCCTTTAAAATTTTACTCTGTGAAGTCGGCGCCAAAATAATAAGTAAGGGCTTATATGCGCAGTATTAGACATCAAAATACTGAATTGACAGAATACATGATTATTTTTTGTCATTAAATAATTAAGACTAAGTTTAGCGCCGAATTCACGGAGTAAAATTTTCAAGGTGGAAATCGAGGATGTCTGGATGAAAATACAACTTCCACATAAATATGTCATTTTTGGGTGTGTTTATAAACCACCCCGGTATTGACTTCAACTATTTTATTGACAAATTTGAGGATGCCATATTTAACTTAATTCCTATATGTGATAACTTAATTTGTTTAGAAAACTTTAATATAGATATTTTAGATTTTAATAATTCATTAACGAATAAATATTTAAATCTTTTGGATACTGTCAGGTTAAAACAAATCAATCTCGATAGCTTAACATGAAAGGGCGACTTAGGTTTCACTGAGCAGTATTATATCATAAAATACTAACTAATAAAAAGCCTTCCTATCTGTATCGTAAAGTATTATTCAGAACAGACGTTCACACATTAAATATTAGGTTTAAGGGTACTCTGACTCCGCCTATGCATAGAACCTCATTTTTTGAAAGGTCGTTTTCTTATCAAATCGTCTCTGTTTGTAATACCTTGCCTCCTAGCCTGGCATGTCGTTCCGTGCCTTCGTTCCGATATAATTTTAAAAAATATTTATTTGACAATCAACTTAAAAAAAGCAAAGTAAAAATAACTCTAATTAGTTTTTGACCAGATAGTCCTGTTTTACTGAAATTTTAAAAAAAGTGAACATAAATTAGATTATTAAACGTCAGTCTAGTTATTATGCTAAGTATGTGTAGAGTAATATGCATTTTTATTATTTTCTTTTGGGTTAAGTGTAAAAACGCCTTATCGAGGCTTGTCTTAATAAGGTGAACTTCGCCTTTTCATCTTTTATAAAAAAGTGTTTTGCATATTTGTACTATTTTTTTTTGAATAAAGAGTTTAATTATTATTATTATTATTATTAATATTATTTATTTGAAGTCGGTTTCATTTTTTTATAAAGTTTTTCATTTCATCCTTTTTAGTTTTATCTATACGAGTTTTATTGTAAAAATCAGGTTTACCAAATGATCCACTGCATAATATTTTTTCCTGATATAATGGTGAACGCGTAGTATCGAGACGCTACAGTAGAGTATTAAAAAACTTCTTGCAATATATCTTGGCGCAAAAAACAAAATGGCGTCTTTCCGCCATTTTTAACTTTTTTTACTATTCTTGCTATGAGACCACTCCGGCAATATCTTGAATAACCCCTAAAATGTCATCCAAATTATTGAAAACATCGCGGAGTAATCGACGTACAAACATTAAAAAAACAACCAAATGGCCGCCATTCCGCCATTTTTAAATTTTTTTTAATATCCCTGCTATGAGCCTACTCCGGCAATACCCTGAATGTTTCCTGAAAATTTCATCCAAATTGGTCAAACCGTCGGGGAGTAATCGACGTACAAACATAAAAAAAAATACATAGGCTCAAACTGATAACCTCCTTCTTTTTTGAAGTCGGTTAAAAATTATAATGAGGGTAAAAATTATTTTTTCAAAATGTTTATATAAATTTAAATATTTATTTATTAATATTACCTAGTATTTTGATTGAATATCAATTTGATATATTTTTTATTTTTTCTACCATTAATAATGCTTTATTCATACCGAATGCTCATTTTTCGAAAACGTCAAGTAAAATACTTTGAGATACAAGACTTTGAGGTTGCAATTTTCATGGCCATCCTGTATACATAAAATCACATAACGAGATAGCAAAAGAGATACCTTTTAGGAAATGGGATTGTATGTCCATTAAACACCTCAGCTTTAGTTTGAAAAGGGTATTTAAAAAATAATTACAAAACTCGCTGCCTTTATCGCCCTTACACCTGTGTTTTTTTTTATATTATTGTTACAAAAAAAAAACGGGTGAATTAAATCAAAATATATAGGCCCGCCATAGAAACGTCCTTTACAATTTAGCGTTTGACTCATTAAAGTCGACCAAGCCGTTTAGACAATATGCGTGAACAAACATAAAAAAATATACAGGTCGAACTGAGAACCTCCTCCCTTCTCGAAGTCGGTTAAAAATACGGTCATTGGAAGATGAAACAACTGCTCCTAGAACTAGGAGCTTGGATATCTTAATGTACAAGCGAGGCAGAATTAGTGGAACGTCGAAAAGTAAGACTAAAAGTGACTTGGTGACATTAAAGAATATTTCACTGGGTACTAATGATATAATTTTACATGGTGACATGTATTGTGACTATAGTATTACTACTTTTTTTTTGTTACATTATTTGCAATAAACTAAAAGACTAAGATGAGCTTGTACCGTGATGGAAAATTGATGTTCATCGACTTTCGCTTCATACACCGCTTTAAAATGGTATACGTATATGTAAGTCCAATGAATTTGACGATGTTGACAGTAACCTTGATTAATTTTTCAAGTCAGCCACTTCCACTAAGCCTACTAACTATAATAAAGTATGGTCAAAACATTTTCGAGCTCGGATATATAGTTTGACAACTTTGGCATGACATCATTATAATGTGTATTTTGAAAACCCGACGAAGAAATTGCGCAAAAATATACCCTCTTCAAAATGTATAATAAGGGGATACAATGCCGGATAACATCATAGTGGGAAGAAAACAAGGTGTGCCTACGAGCAAGTTTTGATGACGTATATTGTGAGGCGAATCCAGGGCCGATCAAAATGACACATTAGCCATGTTTTTATTGCGTAAAGGCCTCAAAAGTTTACAGTACACCTTTACTAAAATGTGTTAACGGAATGCATGTATCGGTCATAATTCTATCTTCTTTTATGATTACGGTGAAAACAGAGACGGAAATACGTCTATCGCTTAAAGAGCTATTAATTATAAAATCATCCTAGACCATGTTTATCAGTTTTGTTTTTATTTCTGTGATTTTTTTCAACGTATTTGTGTGTTTTCGTCGAATTTTGATCTTATGATAGTTGCAAATCATTAAGTTGTTTATTGGAATAAACTTATATATCGTTTGAAGTGCAGGTATGTATTATTTAGTTTTCTAGTGATACATATATAATGAGAAAATTATGTAGTTCGTTAGGATTATCATACCAAAAATATTTCAAAAAATTCTTAAGAAATTAGATGATGTACTTAAATACACAAATAGTCATTAAACTGATGTAAAAGAACTCAAAACAGTATGTAGAAATATTTTTGTTTGGACTAGTTCAAGCTATACATTTTAAACTGAAGTATTTTAAAAAATATATGTTTGGTTTCAAAGTTTCAGTAAGTCAAATATCCTACGTCTAGCTGAATCTTCATAAGTACTTGAGTAATTACTTACTGACAAATACTGAAACCAGACCCCTGAAACCTTACATTACACAATTGATAGTAAATAAAACATTTTTTGGTATTATGTAGATTGTAATTTTATTTAAGCATACATATATATGTTTCAGTAGTTTTTATATGTACCTAACTAGATATTTTTGTTTTAGGTGATACATAAGGATGCTGGCTAATGAATGCACTATGGATAACAAACAACATACATGTCATGATGGCAATTACCAAAAGAAAGATAATAAAACTGAAAATGTTTAACAGTTACCCACCTCCAAGCCTACTCCTCATTCAGAAGAAACTTCTAGCCAGAAATAAATAAAACAAAAAATCTCCAATTATCATAATAAGTATATTTAGAGACCTAGAAGTCTTCTATATGAATTTGTATTCTTTAAACTAGGAAGTGTTCAGCTACTGTATAGAAGAACTTGATGAATCAATATTATGTCTCTGCCAATTGTGTCTTAAGTGGTACTAACTAAAACTATATTATTCAATTTATATAAACAGTGCGTGGTATGCATTTAATTAATTAAGATTAAGAAAATGTTTTTGTTTTTAGTTGTGTATCTGACAATATAGGAATTTTCCAGTATCAGTTTTCTTTTCTGGTTTATACTATTTGTAGCCTACATATGTATATCATGGAAGTTTGTAAGCCACACATTAAGTCTATTATAGGTAAAAAAAATGAGTAAAAATAAGCCGGTTTAAAAAATATGCATAGTTTCAATAAGCATTTAGTTGAACTTTATTCCAGTTCTTTGTAAAATTCTGTAAAGGTTTACACAGAAGAATATATCTATTTAACAGGCAGCAAAATAGTAAATTATTCAAATAATAGTGAAGCGACAGAGTATCATTATTGGAAACACTGGATCCATCATGTGTAAGAAGTTTCTTTTAACGCTGATATTTTTCAAGTCGCCCAAAAGTTTGTTTACTTCTGCTGTGTTAAAGTTAGATGTTATAGATATGTAGCAGAAGTGAGATAGAGTAGGTACTATTTTTAAAACCTAAAATTATTATTTTTACTAGTTTTATAGGAATTATGGCAATTATCTCATTAAAGTAAATGTTGAAAATAAGAAAAAGGTATGTTAAATTTATTTTACTTTTACAAAATATCAATAAAAGATTTACATACAGAAATGAAAAAGAAAAGAAAATGTTAATGAAATGATTATAAATAAAACTAATTAAAAACAGAATGTTAAAATGTATTTTTTTTTTGGTACTTTTTAGTTGTCTTTTACAGAACTAAAGACTTAGAAGTTAATAGACTCCAATAACTTCAAAGAACAAGTGTCTAAAATACTATCTACTACAGCAAAATTCTCCTAATCTGATCTAACAAATGGTTTAAAAAAGATCACTCCTTTTGTATCTGAGTACTAATAACCATGATCTAAACCAATGACTAGAAGAAAAGGTCCTAACTTTTGTTCAGAGTAAGGTTGTTAGTAATCTTATATTTCCGATGTAAAAAAAATAATTATATGCTTTTTTAATGTAATTTATATGAATGAAAAAGGACCATTTCGGATAAATTGAAAAAGATACACTAGACGCCTACACACATACTTAAAAAGAGGACTCCTGGTTACCCTAGGTATGTGAGAATATCAAGTATTTGAACACCTTAGAAAAAATGTATATTACTATTTATACATATTTTAGCTGAATCTATATCTGATTTAGTCTACTCAAATTTTCTGTTATCAGGTAAGCCTGCCAAAATCCGATGCTCAGTCTCATCTGTAATATTTCTTTTATTTTTTCAATTATTGGTTTTTAAACAAGTCTGGAGCAGGTTGCTCTCTATAGCATCATTATTGTTTTAGTTTTCAAAATGTTTAACTTAGCATATAATTGCTAAAAATAATATAATTTATAAATGTTTAATCAAATATTTACCGTTATTTAAGTAAATTTTGTCATATTTGTGGCAAGCATGAAACCTCTGTACTGTAGAAATCAGGGTTTGTAGGAAATCTATGAGACCTTATTGTCCTTCGTTATATTGGGGCTGAAGCAACTAGCAACCGTACAAGACATATTGTTCTTGATTCTTCAAACCCAAATGAATCTAGCAATTCTTTTCCTTTTAAAGTAAAATTTATTTTGCACAAAAAAAATAAAAATTATTATCAAACTAGTAGCCTAACCTACAATTTTTATTGACGTTTATTTCCAGGGCCTACTACATTTTTTTCGAAAGTTACCTCACATCTGACGTAGATGCGCTAGCTGGCGAGCACACCTTGTTTTCTTCCCACCAAGGATAACATCTTATTTATGCATACATTGAGTGTTTACGATACTACAACCGCAGTTTATAGTTTAGCAAAAACTAAATTTTTAAACGTTATGAAGAAGTAAGAATCATTAAATGAAATTATGCAAGAAGGCAGATCATATCAGCTGGCCAAAAAAGTGTTGACCGTGCTTTACAACAGTTTTAATGACAGCATCACAATAAACACTCTCCGCTATCAATATTTAATAGTCAATTTAACTTAGCATCCTTTCTACCCAACAAGCGATACCGCAAAATTGCATTCTCTTCGAACCTCTCACCAAGTTCAATTAAAAAAATCCTTAAAATTGAAGCACTTTTAAAATTTACCTCGTGCAAATGTCAAAAAGGATGTAGTCGAGCATGTGGATGATAGGAAAAAGGGATCCAGTTGATCTATTATATGTAGTTTTTATATTGATGATCCATGTGAAAAAGGGTACAGAAGTTCTTTCAGACTCTGATGACAAAAATTAGAAATCTATTCAAATTAACAAGTTAAATTATATCTCCGTGAAGGATAAAGACAAACGAAAAGAGAAACATTTTGGAGAAAATATTGACGTTGATCAACCTGGTCCATCTGCAAGATCAAAACAACCAAGGCAATCAAATTCCTAGAGACAGTGCAATATTGAAAATGCCTATGAGGCAAATGGCATTTAAAAAATATTTGTTTAATTCAACATTTTTTTACATGAGCTAAAAAGAATAAATAAAAAATAATCACTAAATAAGAACAATGTAGATAACATAAAAATATTATACTACAATCATTATATAAACGTGGGAGAGTGATTAAAACAAATTTTAATATCTTTCTGCGAAGTGTTCTATTCAAGCCTACTAATCCAATAAATAATATCATTTAATATTTTCATGCAATCTTTTAAAATTAGTTAGTTTATAACCGCGTGTTAATAATATGATTTTTGTACAATTTTGAGTTTCTTATTTTGTACGCACTTATTTGATTGATGTATTTTTTAAATTTATTATTTTTAGTTAATTTTTCAATAAGAGTTTTTTAAAGGATTTTTTACTTTTAATTTACCCATCTTCTACCCGTCCCGTTTTGTCAATATTATAAAAATAATTTAAGCAGTTCAGCATTGAAAGTTATTATAAAAATTGTATTTTTAAAACAATGGGTCAAGCGGAGATGACATGAGATGTCAAGGTTATCAGATTAATATTTTTCGTCTTGTCAGTATAAATATAAAAGATTTAGAGGCAACTGTAAGTATATATATATATATATATATATATATATATATTCGTAGGAAGATTTTCTTTGGTTTTTTTGGCCTCAGGTTATTTTTTTGGAAAAATAAAACAATTTCATTTTTCGGCACTAATTTTCATTTTGTTTATTGCAAACGTTTCGGCTAAATGCCTTCATCAGTGCTGTTTGACTGAAACTAAAAACAGTACTATTTTATATTATGCGAAGTCAACATTTTTTTTTTTTTTAAATGTAAAGACAAAATGTTACATACATATACTTATAGACACATAATTAAAAATAACCTTTGTTTTTTTTTTTTTTTTTTGATATAATAATAATTCGTTACGCTAACTAAAATTCCTAGTAATTTATACTTTCAAACTCACCCAAGAAGGTAACTTCCTGCATTCAGCAAACCAAAACAGAATAAAATTTTTGTCACATCACATTTAGTATACAGTATTAGACGCCAACAAAACATGTAAAATTTTTATTTATAAAACTACGGTGGCATGTTAGTCTACCGATATATTTTGACTGGAATTGCACCTCGTTTTGAAGCAGTTGCTTGTCTTTCTGATTGTTTTTACTGAAGCAAAAAATTGTATATTGTGTTGTTGTTGTTTTGGTGTATAGCATGAGGGCCTTTAATTATACTATTTGTTATTATAATCAATTGGTAATTACTGTATTTTTTTTTCCGTTTCACTTAACTAAGTAAAAAAAATTTTTTTTTTTTTTTCTTATTTATTAATCAAGGAGAAAATTTCGGAACATGATAATTATTTTATTACGTTGTGATATATTTGGTTTAAATTTTTAATTTCAGTTCTATCATTTATTGAATTTTTATTTTGCTTAATATAGAGCATTTCTAAGAATTCCCTTTTTTTTTGGTTGGTTTCCGTTTTTAATATTTTTGTGTCTTCATATTTGAATTTATGGGACGTTTCATTTTCGTGCTTAGTTAATGAAGTTTTATTTTTTTTGTCATATTTATGTCCATTTAGGCGGTTTTTAAGGTATTGAGTAGTTTGTCCGATGTATACTCCTGGGCAATCATTACATGGTATTTGATATATAGTGTGTGTTTTTTGACTGGTTGGGGTTGGTGTTTTAAGACAAGTAAAAAATTTCTTTTGAAAAGTGTTGTAGCTTTTGTGGCATACGGTTATGTTTTGGTGTTTGAAAATAGTTTGGATACTTTCTGAAAGACCCTGGATGTAAGGAATAGAGAGGAATTTTTTATCTTTAGTTTTTTCGTTTGGTACGTTTTGATTGGGATTGTTCATTTGCTGTAATCTGGAGTTAAATATTGAATTTATTAATTTTTTTGGGTAACTATTTTGAATTAAGATGTTTTTTGCCTTTTGTATTGCCTGGGATTGATAAGTTAAATTACTCAATTTTATTGCTCTATCGGCAAGACTGATTATTACCGACTTTTTTTGGTTCATTGGGTGTTGCGAAAAGTAATTTATGTATCTGCCGGACCACGTTTTTTTTGTGTACCATTGTGTTTCAATAATATTGTTTTTATTATATAATGTCATATCTAGGAAATTTATTTTTGAGTTGTTTTCAGTCTCGATGGTGAATTTAAGTTTTTCATGGAAGTTGTTAAAGGCATTTAGGATATATTTACATTTATCTTTTGGAATTAGAGTTATGCAATCATCAACGTACCTGTAGAAAAATGGAAGTGATATGTCTAGTTGTCCGATTACATTGCTCTCTAGTTCCTCCATTACTAGTTGTGCAACTACACTTGATATTGGGGAACCCATTGCGCAACCTTCTATTTGTTTATAAAAATTATTGTTGTATGCAAAAAATGTGGATTTTAAAGTTAGTTCAATGGCTATTAGAAATTCATCCAGAGGTATATCCGTGAATTTTTTTATTTCGTTCCATTTATTTTTTATAAGTAGGAGGGCTAAATCAATTGGTACATTTGTGTATAGAGAGATGACATCCAGTGAGATTAAAATATGGTTTTGAGGTACTTGAAAATTATTTATTTTTTCTTTGAAATCCCATGAATCTTTAATGTAAGTGGTACTTTTGTTGACTATATTTTCTAGAATTTGTTTTAAAAATTTAGAAAGGTTATTTAATGGTGATTGTATACACGAAATAATTGGGCGCATTGGAATTCCATCTTTATGTAATTTTGGCAAACCGTAAATTTTTGGTGTTTGGGCATTATACATTTTTAGGTTCTTAGCACAATTAGGTGATATATAGTTTTTCTTTTCCCACCGTGTAACAAGTTCGTTGTTTCTTTTTTGAAAAATATTTGTTGGATCTGTATTTATTTTTTTGTATGTATCTGTGTCGTTCAGAAGTAATTGCATTTTATTATCATATTCTTTTGTATCCATGATAACCGTTTTATTTGATTTGTCTGGGCGTATGATTTTTAGATTTGGATGATTTTTCAGAAAAGTGTTTGTTTTTTTAATTTTTTTAATTAATTCTTGGTCTATATTATTATGTTTTGTTTTATATTGTTTAGATTTTATTTTATTTTGATATGTTTTGAGAGTGTTACAACAATTTGCCCTTATTGTATCTTTTTCATCATTAATAAAGTTACTGATTGATGTTTCGACAGATGATATTATGTCAGGAACAGGGAGTTCATTGGCATTTGTAATTGGATACGCAAAATTAGAACCTAAACTTAGAATTTCTACTGCATATTCCGGAATTTCCGTCTCAGTCAGATTTTCTAGCCACTCTTTTTGTATATTAATTTTTTTTGGGTTTGTTTTATTTTTTTTTGTTTTTAACAAGTAAATTTTGTTTATGTTTCTTAATTTAATTTTTTCGAATAAAGCTTCATATTTTTTATTTTCGATATTTAAGAGTTCATTAAATTTATTTGCGGTGGTTGTTTCCTGTAATTGGTTTTTGATTTGAGATATTTTAGTTTCGATGTTTTTTATATTAATGATGGTGTCGCTAATTAGTAATTTTAACGTATTGAGTTTAAAATTATTTACAATATTTTCATGAAATTTCCTTCTTAGGTTAGTTGATGAGAATTCTATGTGGTTAATTTTAATGTTTAAAAATGCTGGAAATATGTTTTCAGTTTTACATCTTAGTAAAAATTGTCTTCTATTCTTTAGGCTAGCTAGTTTACAATAGTTCTTAGAGAGGGTTTTAATATTGTCGTTGCTTAGAGTTATGTTAGTTTCATATTGTTCAGTCGGTGGCAGTATTTCATCCATTCTGCTTATATATTCTTAGAGTGAGTTTCTGGACCATTTAAAATATATTCGTAGGAAGATTTTCTTTGGTTTTTTTGGCCTCAGGTTATTTTTTTGGAAAAATAAAACAATTTCATTTTTCGGCACTAATTTTCATTTTGTTTATTGCAAACGTTTCGGCTAAATGCCTTCATCAGTGCTGTTTGACTGAAACTAAAAACAGTACTATTTTATATTATGCGAAGTCAACATTTTTTTTTTTTTTTTTTTAAATGTAAAGACAAAATGTTACATAAATATACTTATAGATACATAATTAAAAATAACCTTTGTTTTTTTTTTTTTTTTTTGATATAATAATAATTCGTTACGCTTGACAAAATGAAAATTAGTGCCGAAAAATGAAATTGTTTTATTTTTCCAAAAAAATAACCTGAGGCCAAAAAAACCAAAGAAAATCTTCCTACGAATATATTTTAAATGGTCCAGAAACTCACTCTAAGTATATATATATATATATATATATATATATATATATATATATATATATATATATATATATATATATATATATATATATATATATATATATATATATAGTGACTAACATGCTTCCGAAAAAGGGAGACCCAATGTAACCGAAGAACTACAGACCGATAACATGCCTTCTATCAGCATATAAAATACTTACTTCCATCGTGAGTCATAAACTCAATTCCTACATAAAACATAATAACATACTGCCTGGGAGCAGGGCAGTTGTAAACAGAAAGCTAGAGGATGCAAGGAACTCCTGGTAATCGATAACGTTGTCACCAAACAGGCGAGAAAACGACTCAAAAATTTATCGGCAGCCTGGATCGATTACCAAAAAGGCTTCGACTCTGTTCCCCATTCTTGGTTGCTGGAAGTATTAAACATCTATAAAATAGATCCTCAAATAACCAACCTACTCCAGCACCTAATGACATCATGGCGGACAATACTATCAGTAAGAGGAGCGGTGGACTCGTACAGAGAGATCAAGAGAGGCATATTCCAAGGAGACAGCTTAAGTCCCATATGATTCTGCATAGCTCTAAACCCTCTGAGCAATATGCTTAACCGAAGCTCGTATGCCTACACTATCGATGACCAAGCAAAGTTGAGCCACCTTTTCTATATGGACGACCTTAAACTCTATGCCACAGGAAAACAGCAGCTAGAGGGAGAGTTAGAGATAGTTAAAAATTTTAGCCAAACCATCAGGATGAAGTTTGGACTTGACAAATGTGCGACTGTCCATATAAGGAGAGGAAAACTAGTGGCGAATGAGGACATCACGCTCACAGATGGGAGGATATGGAGAGCCATATCGAGGACCTGGGAACAAAGAAAACATACAAGTACCTGGGAATCCAACAAAACTACGAAATAAGACAGCAGGAAAACAAACAACCAGCCGAAAAAGAACTAACCCGAAGACCCAAAAAAGTATTAAGAACACAGCTTAATGCCAAAAACAAATTTGCAGCCATAAATATCTGGGCCATACCACCCTTAACTTATACTTCAGGCATACATACCTGGTCAAAGACAGATCTGGGTTGGCTAGATACGAAAATCAGAACATTGCTGACGAAGCATGGTATGTTGCATCGAAATTCGGCTATCGAAAGACTGTACTTATCTCGTGGGGAGGAAGGGCGCGGACTAACGAACCTGGAAGAAGCTGACGAAAAAGAACGGAAAAAAACTTAAGGAATATTTTTTAAGTAAAAACTTGCCCGTTTACAAAAGGATTGTAGCTTTGGACAAAGAGTACACCGCACTCAACCTGGCGAACCCCGAAGTTCCTGAAACAGAGAACCAGTCAGAAGAGAGGAAATTAAGATGGCGCAGTAAACTCCTGTATGGTAGATACCACACCTCACTGCATCAAGAAGATGTAGACTTAAAAAGCTCAAATACTTACCTCACGGCTGGATAACTTTTCCCGGAGACTGAAGAAGCAATTCTTGCAATTCAGGATCAGGTGATTAAGACTCGATCATACGCCCGCCATATTCTAAACCAACAAGTCGAAATCACTAAATGCAGACTATGCAATAACAACGAGGAGACCGTGCAGCATCTATCCTCTGGGTGTTCAACCATCTCTGCCACTAGGTACTTGGAAAAGCACAACAACATGGGCAAAGTAGTTCACCAGCTGGTGTGCTTAAATAGGGGACTTCTTAAAAATTTCATTGCTCACCACCAATACGTTCCACAAACCATAATCGAGAACAACGACGCAAAAATATATTGGGACTTCATTGTGATTACCGATAGACCAGTGGAACACAACCGACCAGACATGATTATCTGGGATAAATGCAAAAACTCGGAAACTATAATTGACTTGTCAGTACCCCAAGACTATAATGTAGGAAAAGCATATATAGAAAAACTGAATAAATATAAAGCACTAGCACAAGAAATAAAAACAATTTGGACCCTACAAAATGTAAAAATAATACCATTAATCATTAGCGCAAATGGTCTCATACACAAGAAGACAACACAACACCTCAGAGAACTGAATCTGCCCGACAGCACAGTGCTGTGGATGCAAAAGGCTGTTGTGCTCGGTACTGTCGGAATTATCCGACGAATTGTCTCACCGTACTGACAATAGCCGGGCCCTTGGCTGCCTGCAGCCCGGACCCGGTTCTAGTGTACCCCACTAATAGTGGGGTAGTAAAAAGTGTGAAAAAAAGAAAAAAAAAAAATATATATATATATATATATATATATATATATATATATATATATATAATCCGTTTTTTTTCTTTAACCATTCATAAATATTATGTTAATTATTTTTTTGGGTATAAGGCAACTCATTGAGAAATAAAACTATCATTCACATCGACGTTTCGCTTATTATCTTGAGATTTCTCAAGGTGGATATTTACATTCTACAATAAAAACATATACACAGTTAGTATGTAAAATTTAAAATAGTTAAAAAGCATTACTCAAAAACTTTACATTTAAAACAAATAATGACCATAAAAAGAAAAATATTTTTAAAACAAAATAATATTATACATAGTACGCACCTTGGAAACATGTCGATTTTACGAATGTATCTCAAAACTCTGTGCTGTGTTAAGTTTAAATTTACTTTGGTCTTTTGCAAGATAAAATGTAACGGTTACCTGGCCTAAAACTAGTAAGTGGTTGAGATTTATAGTAATGTTTCCTTTCATTTGTAGTTGGCTCAAATCGACGAGAATGATCGATATGACCTTAATGTGAACGATATCTTTACTAATGAATATTATTGTTTTCCAGATAACCCTTGAAAAATATAAGCGAACGAGCGCACATTCCTCATGGTCAGAAAGAAATATGCAGTGTCTTCTTATAGCAATAAATAAGAAATCCGCACCATAAGAAAATAACTGGTGTGTCATGTAGGATCGCATAAAAAAGTTTTTTTTTCCAAAAAAATTTAAATTAGATAGAGCTAGTGTTTACTGTTGAGCAAAAATCGCAGATTGGAAATCGCATAATTAAACCGTCAAAACTGTTTTATGGATTCACACCAGAATCTACCAGGAGCTCGCTTTTGAATTTGGTAAAAATTAGCACTGTTATTTTATGCACCGCCATATAATGTTAAACCTTCGCACATCAGAAGCTTCGAGCCTGAGTCGATTTTTAGCTTTTAATAAATAAGAATGTTCGGGAGATACTTATCGGAAACTCCCAAAAATTAATTAGCGTATTTAAATCTAATCACGTGTACACCCCATTCATTTAAAATCAATCTAAATACATTTTTAAAAGTAATAAGACTATTTCTCTAATATTACACCGAAACAAGTGTTAACTTGCCGCATTCCTCAAACTATTGATTTCGGTCCTTAAAGCAATTCTGGGAAATCCTATTTGCATAAAATAACATTTTATATAGCCTCTAAAGACAAATTTCACTAAATTATAACTTCGACAAAGCTTTGTCAGGCATAGACCGCATATAAAAACTAGACTGTATTTATTTAACATATCCATATTTAAAAGTATACCACTTCGACAACCGATATAAAGTTACAAATGTAGTAAGTTTTAAATAAATATACCGTCTCTCTATCTGCCTCCTTACAATACAGATGTATGGAAATTAGAGTATTAGTCTTATATTTTTCACTCTTTTTAACCAATCATTGCCACTTTCTTTACGCCCCACCAATACTTCAGTTGAAAGCCACAATTTTTATTTGCATCTTTATTTCCTTTTGTCACACTCCCACAGAGCCCTTTCGAGTAGGTTGGACCGTTCCAGTTGTTTAATTTTGCAATGGATCAAGGGATGTATTTTCAATCGGAATATGCCTGTTTAAAAATTTACACATTCAGTGCGGGTCAAGCTTTCGTCAAAGGCATGAGACGTAAAGCAAAATTAAATTGACTTTACTTACAGTTGTACAGTGCACTTCAGTGTGGGTTGAATTTATTGGAAGAACAAGTAGTTGCTTCCGTATTCTGCCCATCAGAAGCGCGTAATAAATTTGTTAATGATTTGATGAATGAAATGATTCAGTGAAACAGTTAATCAAGTCTAAAAAACAAATGCAACAAAATTATTTCGCACTCGTTACAATTCAGTTTATCCCAAGTCAAACATACTACAGTTTAACCCAGTTGTGGTTTCCTTCAGTTTTTATACAGTAAAAGTGTATTTATAAAACATTAGTAATTTTCACAAGAAAATGATTCTTTCCCTTTTTAATTCTACAAACTGTATGTATAATGTATGTCTACGTTTTAGCACAAGATAGATTTAATTAGATGAATATGAATAAATGTTATACTTTAAGAACGTTATTTTATTCAACTTGTCATAACTTTTGATTGAGATATAATATATTTAAATTTGGTTTTGTCAATAGCTGAGACAAAGAAAATTGGTCAAAGAAAACACCAGATAGTAGTTCACACAAAAAGTAAGTTATAATTACAAAACTAGCGCTCTATTGGTATAACAAATATTAATTTGTTTATAATTTAATTAATTAAAGTAGTCCTTCAAAATCATAAGTAAATAAATACCGAAGTTTTTTTGCAGTATTTGTAATTAAATAAGTCATTTATAGTCCAAGGAAATAACAATATCTTATGATAACAAAGAAAAATTTTATGAAAAATGAAGGACATACATACATACGTCGTCTCAAAGCAACAGTGGGACAAGTCGAAAATATCAGATTTTGGGATATCTTCATTTTTGACTTCCAAAGTATGAAACTGAACTAGTGTAATACTGGGATTTGGATTTTTATGATTATTTATGTCAGTTATAGTATATATCTCAGTGTTGCCAAAATCTAAAATTAACAATATTGTTTAATGCAACGCTGGGTTAAAAGTCGTATCCCACTGTCGCACTAAAGAATACTGGATGCAATACTGGGTTAAACCACATATCCCACTGTTTCACTGACGTCTGACAGACACCAAAAGTCGACGGTTCTTAGTTTTCTATAAGATTTTGCGAGTAAATCAGTTGTTCTTCGTAAGTATGACGAGTAAGTGTTAAAAAAGCATGTCAAGAGCTAAAATTATTTTCGAAATGGCAAAGCAACAGGCATTGGAGAAGGGGGCGCACGACGAAGGTAAGAATAAAATAAAATATTTAATCTAAGCTTATAACAGAAATTAAATATATTTTTGGGTCTTGTCAACTTTACCGGAATCCGAATTGTCAAATTTTTCAAATCAAACTGCAAAAACACGATCAATCTATGTATTTAGTTACTTGTAACAATCGGAAAATCAAGCATTTTTTACCATTAATAACGATGTTTAAACAAATGTATGCTTCCCAAATGCACGAGATGTGTTATACGGTTGCCTATACGTCATTCCGCGGAGTATAAAGATAATTTATAAATTATAAAGCGTAAGCTTCGTTAGGTCTTCGGTAGAATTTCCGCCTGTCACTCCGGAGGCTTGAGTGCGAATCTCCGTAGAGGCGAATGACTTTTTTTAAGCAAAACTTATAAGTAATTTATTTAAAATGCATTGTGGGTTAGGTTAGATTAGGAATGGCTAGGTTTACTATAAAGAAAGCGCGCCAACATAATTCTAAGTTTATATTAAAATGAGTTTATACAGAAGAGCTTTTTTTTAATAAAACTTACAATTAATTTGATTAAAATACTTTCTGTCTTAGGTTGGGAATGGTTAGGTTTGTTGTAAAGAAAGGAAAGATTGCTGAAGGAAAGTTGCGAGAGATGCTTGTAGTCCCTAGAACTTCGTTTTTTATTTCCCTTGTGTTGACTTGACGTCAACTTCGTACCGGCCGCTGTGATTCAGTGTTGCCAGATTACGATACCCAAAAGACATCACCAGTTTTTCATGTCGTTAATCGGAGGCATCACAGCTAACCCAGAAGACTCGGAATGACTCTTAGAGTATCATAATTATAACTGTTGTAATGTTTTTTATTAGTTAGTTGTTAACACATCAAATGGCAAATCAGGTTTTTTACAAAATAAAGATGGTTTCAAAATGATTATTAGTCTATTTGTTAAAAATAAGTGAATGTTCGTGTCAAATAATATGAAAGAAAATGTACTTGTAAATTGATGGGCTATATACTACTTCATATTTAAGAGTGCAACAGTGAGACAAGTAAGTTTTTTTTCTAGATAATATAACATTTATTTATTTGCAATGATTTGCATTCAAAAATATAGCAAAAACTAAAATGATTACCAAAATTTATTGAGCATTCACAACCTTAGAAAAAACTTATTTAGAGTTGAATTATTAAACCATTTTTAAACTCGATTTTCTCAGAACTGGTATGTTGCACTTGTCTCACTGTTGCTGGCCATTTTGGTCTCCCATGTATTAGAATCTTAGGAATTACAGATACGGGTAAATGAGGAAAGTTGTAGGGCATCATTAGGCTAACTTAAAACTGTTTTGAACAGAACTCTTAGTTTTCAAGATATTTTTGAAAATTTGAAAAGCTGCATTTTTTATTATGCCCCATTACTTTTTTACTTTTTGAGCTATCATAATTCTGAAAACACTTTTTTAAAGCAGTTTTTTCCGAAGAATACAAGGGTGCTATTAGATTTTTGATCATCAGGTTTGTTTCTTCTTATCGACGCCATATTGGATTTTAGATAGTTAAAAAGAGCTTATTTTTTGCTTTCTAACGATGTACCACTTGGGTGCACAAAAATTATAACTAACTCGAATACTAAATGTTTTTTATTTTTTTCGAAAAATATGGCATCTAGGTAAAATTATTTTTTACCCTTGTGTAAGTACACTATTAGATACTAATATTTTACTAAAATCTACTAAATAAATAAAAAATCGCAGTTTCTAATTGACCTCAAATTAAAGTTCAAACTGAAGTCAATTTTCAGTAACACAATGCGGACAATTCTGCAAACAGAATTAGTTACTAATGAAACAATACTACTTCCTACCGTTGATTAAAATATTTGGTCAATGTTAACTACCTCAAGGTCAGTCGACCTGGTTGGAAGTGAAAAAATATGGAAAAAAATCGAATAGGCCTTGGAACAATTAATAGCCTGTCAAACTAAATTCGCCTATTTACATTTTCTAGAGATTTAATCAGGTATTTTGTAACTGGGTAAAAATGGCGATAAATTACAGTAGTGAAGAAAACTTTGATATCTTAGAGTGTTAAATAAAAAATAATCGAAATGCAGTATTTTGACATGTATCCGAAGAGAAGAAAACCAAGTAAAAAGCATTCTTCATCGGTCGTGTCGAAGTTAATTAATTACGGTAGTTTCGAGAAGCCAAATCCTAAAAATGACCAAAAAGGCAATAGAGAACGTGATGATTTTGTTTTAGCGTTTTTCAATGAAAATTTAACTTCGTGTCCTAGGGAAGCGAGCAGGCAATTGGATATTCCAAGAACTTCAATGCAGAGAATATCAAAGAAAAATAGGCACCATTCTTATAAACCGACCATTGTGCAAGGTCTTGAAGCAAATGACAATTTAAGGAGATCTAATTGCACCTGGTACATTAATAAGTGGCAAGAAAATCCAAATTTCTATACAAACAGTATTTGGACCGACGAGTCACATGTCGTTGACGGTGGAGTGTTCAACAAACACAATCATCATTTCTGAGCCAATGAAAATCAAAGAAATCGAGCTCCTAGGAGACTTCAAAGGCGGTTCGGTTTTAACATATGGTATAGTATTTACTGTAAGGAACCTTATTTAATCATCAATAAGAATAAGTTTAGTAATTTTAAAATTTCAGGAAATCAGCTAACTGGGCCTTTTTGTATAGTTGTACACAAACTTCTCAAAGATATCTTGAAATTATACGAAATCAAATATTTCTTGCAATTGGACGAGTTGTTCCTCCGGCAGGGTTTGACCAAGTCTGATTTCAGCAAGACGGCTGTCCTGCACACAGGACAGATTTTTATTTATGGGACTTTTTGAAGAATGAAGTCTACAAGTTTGAACCTCTTGAGACAGTTGAGATTTTAGAAGAAACAGTTAGAGATGTTTTATCTAGTATTAACCCAAATACGATTTCAAGAGCTGTTTAAAAAAAATGTCAGCAATGTGCTAATGAAACATAATAAAATATTAGTATTTAATAGTAAACCTATACAGGGGTAAAAATAATCTTACCTTGCCATATTTCTCGAAAAAAATAAAAAACATGTAGTTTTTGGGTTAGTTTTTTGCACACATGTAGTACATTGTTAAAAAGGAAAAAACAAGCTCTTACTAACTCTGTAAAAATCCAATATGGCATCCATAAGAAAAAAACAAACCTGATGATAATTAAAAAATATCGAAACGTTGAATCAAAACTCTAATAGCACTCTTGTATTCTTTAGAAAAAACTGCTGTGAAAAAGTGTATTCAGAATTATGATAGCTCAAAATGTAAAAAAGTTATGACGCATAATAAAAAACTCAGCTAGTGGCTTGTTTAAAATTGTTTTGAATAATGCACTACAACTTTCCCCATTTAGTCGAATCTGTAACTCTTATAGTTTCTAAGATCCCAATACATAAAGACCAAAACGGGCCACACTATATATTTAAACTTCAGCGCATCTTTAATGTCGATGAGACTGGTATCTATAGGCAATAAGGGTCAAAAAGTGCGTCCATGGACAATTGGTCACCACTATGAGTGCTGCAGGTCATTTTGCCGCTTCCATATTTATTTTAACACGTGAGGGAATAAAAGAAGGTCTGCAAAGAGATGGACCGACCGGCGCGGCGGCGCAATAAAAAGATGTTCCAAATCAAAGTGGATGACCGATGATCTTTTCACCGAGTAGATACAGCATTTTGCTAAGTACACCAAAAATAGAACATAAGAACCGGCATTGTTGATTATGGATAACCATTCTACGCATTCTAACTTTTGCAGAGAAAATGGTATCAAAGCATCTCAATCTCGCCTTCCATATCACATAGGCTACAACCTCTTGATGTTTGTTTATTTCGGCCGCTGAAGATTGCCTACAATCAAGAATGCGATAAATATTTTAAATTAAAGCAACATGAATAAGTTTTGCAAACTGACATTGTTGAGTTATTTAAAAATGAATACAATAGGACAGCAACTGTAGAAAAAGCTGTGCGAGCCTTCGAGGTGATCGATATATTTTCTTGCAACTAATTTATATTTACCTGAACAGTTTCTGTGCAGAATTCAGAATCTAATTTAGCCGCAGTTTTAAGCGAACACTATTTTCTGGAGTTCTGGACCATCTAACTCTAGGCATAAACGCGTATATCAGAATTAGATATTGAGGAAATTGTGGAAGGTGACATGACTGACAACTAGGGCAAAATCCTTTAACCAAAAATAGAAAACAAAAGCTTTGCAAATCTTTTACATTTACGATGAACTGCACTGTACAACACCCAGCACTCAAGTGTTATAATATCCACACCATTAAACGAAGAGTTGAAAAAAGGGAATAAAATGAGGAAATAAAACAAAAGAAGTTACCAAAATTTAACGAGGTGACGACGCAGCAAAAAACGCCACGGATGCTGACAAATATTCCATATTTCAAAGTTATAGAGAGAAAAATGAGCTATATATTGTCAAAATTTCAGTTTCTATGCAGAATCCAGAACCTAATATCGCCGCAGTTTTAACCGAACCCTAGTTTCTGGAGTTCTGGACCATCTAACTCTATACCAGAATTAGATATTGATGAAGTGATGAAGTGTGACATGATTAACAATAAGGGCAAAACCCTTCAACCAAAAATAGAAAACAAAAGCTTTGCAAATCTTTTACCTTTACCAAGAACTGCACTGCGCAACACCCAGCACTCAGGTGTGGATGGATGGATCCCAGCAAAAAAAGCCAATGATACTGAGAAACATTTCATATGTCAAAGTTAAAAAATAAGCTGCTGTCGAGATGTCGTTCATGTAGTTTATGAGCTGAATATTATATTTGTATTAAATGTTAATCATTTTTCTGAGTGTTTTTAAGTTTTTTTACACACATTTTCTGATACTTTACGATTGATTTTATTGCACTAACTGATGATGTAGTTTTTTTAAAATTATTTTTACAAAGAAAAATGGCGATTAATTAATTTTTGATGGTGTTGTTTGACTAAATGTTTCTGGGGTAGTTTAAAAAATACAGCTTACTGTCTGCAAAATAAAACGAGTTGCAACTTGTTTTCCTTAGGTGGTCGATATTCGACCACTTTTCCTTATGATATATTTTGTAATGTTAAACGAGTCGGAAATCCTCCAAATCGATCGATGTCTTCAGTTTCAATTTTGAAGAGGATTCCCTAAGGAGCTAGGGCTTGTATAGCAAAGGAATTAACTTTTTTAATAAATAATTGTGTGAGCAACAATAAAGTTTCGTCCTGGATTACCCTTTTTTTTAATTCGCGTATGCTGTTTTGAAGATCTAACTAAATCTAATTCAAACTCTTCTTCGTTACTTTCTTCTTCTTCTTCGTTAACTTCTTCTGTTAAATACAACATTAATTTTTTGAGGAATAACAAATTATTTCCATTGAGATCTTTACTGTCATTATATGAAAACAAACCTGGTAAGAAAACTAAACATCGAAGAAAAGATGTAAAAGGGGCAATAAGAATGTCGTATTTTGAGGACACCATGGCCGAAAGAATTATTCTACTAATGAGGAATTGATGAAGAACATCCCAGTCAAGAAGAATACATAAGTATTCCAGAAGTACCAGAAGCTTTTAATTTTGATTTTGATGTTCCTAATTGTGAATTTAAGAAAGCACTTCTTTCATTTAAACGTGGTTCGTCAGGTAGTCTTCACTGACTAAGGCCGCAACATCTCAAATATTTAGTCACGGAGAGCTTAGTATTTTCTCTTCAAATTTATTTTCTTCTTTGGTATCCTTTACAAATATTATATTTAAAGGTTTGGTTCCAAAACAAATGTGTCCCATTTTTTACGGGGCTAACGTATGCGCTTTTAACAAAAATGCTGATGAAATTCGGCCATTCCCTGTTGGTTTTTGTCCTCGCCGTTTGGTTGTGAAAATAATGTGGTCCCGCATTTACAATTATTTAGGTAAAACATTTGGCCCAAATTAATTGGGTTTTGGCACCAAACGTGGAGCAAAAGCAATCATCGTTACCTTATATATCCCAATAATTCTGTTAAATTAATTCTAAAAATCGATTATTATAATGCTTTTAATATAGTAAATAGGGACATTTAGGTTTGTTGTAAAGAGAGCGCGCGCGCCAACATAATTCTGAGTCTATATTAAGAGGTTATACCGGAGAGATTGCTCAAGGAAAGTTGCGAGAGATGCTTGTAGTCCCTAGAACTTCGTCTTTTATTTCCCTTGTGTTGACTTGACGTCAACTTCGTACTGGCCGCTGTGATTCAGTGTTGCCAGATTGCGATACCCAAAAGACATCACTAGTTTTTCATGTCGTTAAATGGAGGCATCACAGCTAACCCAGAAGCCTCGAATCACTCTCAGAGTATCATAATTATAACTGTTGTAATGTTTTTATTAGTTAGTTGTTAACACGTCAAATGACAAATTAGGTTTTTAACAAAATAAAGATGGTTTCAAAATGATTATTAATCTATTTGTTAAAAACATGTGAATGTTCGTGTCAAATAATGTGAAGGAAAATGTACTTGTAGATTGATGGGCCATATACTACTTCATATTTAAGAGTGCAACAGTGAGACAAGTAAGTTTTTTTTCTAGATAATATAACATTTATTTATTTACAATGATTTACATTCAAAAATATAGCAAAAACTAAAATGATTACCAAAATTTATTGAGCATTCACAACTTAAGAAAAAACTTATTTAGAGTTGAATTATTAAACCATTTTTAAACTCGATTTTCTCAGAACTGGTATGTTGCACTTGTCTCACTGTTGCTGGCCATTTTAGTCTTCCATGTATTGGGATCTTAGGAATTACAGCTACGGGTAAACGGGGAAAGTTGTAGGGCATCATTAGGCTAAGGTAAAACATTTGGCCCAAATTAATTGGGTTTTGGCACCAAACGTGGAGCAAAAGCAATCATCGTTACCTTATATATCCCAATAATTCTGTTAAATTAATTCTAAAAATCGATTATTATAATGCTTTTAATATAGTAAATAGGGACATTTAGGTTTGTTGTAAAGAAAGCGCGCGCGCCAACATAATTCTGAGTCTATATTAAGAGGTTATACCGGAGAGATTGCTCAAGGAAAGTTGCGAGAGATGCTTGTAGTCCCTAGAACTTCGTCTTTTATTTCCCTTGTGTTGACTTGACGTCAACTTCGTACTGGCCGCTGTGATTCAGTGTTGCCAGATTGCGATACCCAAAAGACATCACTAGTTTTTCATGTCGTTAAATGGAGGCATCACAGCTAACCCAGAAGCCTCGAATCACTCTCAGAGTATCATAATTATAACTGTTGTAATGTTTTTATTAGTTAGTTGTTAACACGTCAAATGACAAATTAGGTTTTTAACAAAATAAAGATGGTTTCAAAATGATTATTAGTCTATTTGTTAAAAACATGTGAATGTTCGTGTCAAATAATGTGAAGGAAAATGTACTTGTAGATTGATGGGCCATATACTACTTCATATTTAAGAGTGCAACAGTGAGACAAGTAAGTTTTTTTCTAGATAATATAACATTTATTTATTTACAATGATTTACATTCAAAAATATAGCAAAAACTAAAATGATTACCAAAATTTATTGAGCATTCACAACTTAAGAAAAAACTTATTTAGAGTTGAATTATTAAACCATTTTTAAACTCGATTTTCTCAGAACTGGTATGTTGCACTTGTCTCACTGTTGCTGGCCATTTTAGTCTTCCATGTATTGGGATCTTAGGAATTACAGCTACGGGTAAACGGGGAAAGTTGTAGGGCATCATTAGGCTAACTTAAAACTGTTTTGAACAGAACTCTTAGTTTTTAAGATATTTTTGAAAATTTGAAAAGCTGCATTTTTTATTATTCCCCATTCCTTTTTACTTTTTGAGCTATCATAATTCTTAAAACACTTTTTTACAGCAGTTTTTTCTGAAGAATATAAGGGTGCTATTAGATTCTTGATCACCAGGTTTGTTTCTTCTTATCGACCCCATATTGGATTTTAGATAGTTAAAAAGAGCTTATTTTTTGCTTTTTAACGATGTACCACTTGTGTGCACAAAAATTATAACTAACTCAAATACTAAACGTTTTTTATTTTTTTCGAAAAGGCCTTGTATAGCAGAAGAATTCACTTTTTTAATAAATAGTTGTGAGAGCAACGATGAAGTTTCGTCCTGGATTACCCTTTTTTTTAATTCCCGTATGCTGTTTTGAAGATCCAACTATATCTAATTCAAACTCTTCTTCGTTACTTTCTTCTTCTTCTTTAACTTTTTCTGTTAAATACAACATTAATTTTTTGGGGAATAACAAATTATTTCCATTGAGATCTTTATTGTCATTATATGAAAACAAACCTGGTAAGAAAACTAAACATCGAAGAAAAGATGCAAAAGGGGCAATAAGAATGTCGTATTCTGAGGACACCATGGCCGAAAGAATTATTCTACTAATGAGGAATTGATGAAAAACATCCCAGTCAGGAATACAGAAGTTTTCAAGAAGTACCAGAAGCTTATAATTTTGATTTTGATGTTCCTAATTGTGAATTTAAGAAAGCATTTCTTTCATTTAAACATGGTTTCTCTGGTAGTCTTCACTGACTAAGGCTGCAACAACTCAAAGATTTAGTCACGGAAAAGCTTAGTAACTTCTCTTCAAATTTATTTTCTTCTTTGGTATCTTTTACAAATATTATATTTAAAGTTTTGGTTCCAAAACAAATGTGTCCCATTTTTTACAGGGCTAACGTATGCGCTTTTAATAAAAAAGATGATGGAATTCGGCCATTCCCTGTTGGTTTTTGTCCTCGACGTTTGGTTGCGAAAATAATGTGGTCCCGCATTTACAATTATTTAGGTAAAACATCCTCATAATTCTGTTAAATTAATTCTAAAAATCGATAATTATAATGCTTTTAATATGGTAAATAGGGACATAATTCTGTCGGGCATTAGAAAATATTTTCCATTTTTTTTTAAATTTTATTTCTCAGTATTTTAAAGAACATTCACTTCTATCTTCCGTTGATCACTGTATCTCGTCACAAAGAGGTTTGCAACCAGGGGATCCTCTTGGGCCTCAATTAGTTTGTTTAGCAATTCATCCGTTACTAAAAGCTGTTCACTTTGAAATTAATTTATGGTATATAGACGATGGAACAATTGCTGGAAATATTTCTATAGTTTTGGACGACTTTAAAAAAAATCCATTTAAGTTCGAATATTGTGTTAAAAATAATTGACAAAAAACACAAAATTTCAGTTATTTCTGATAAAACCGATGCTTCAATTATATATTCTAAATTCAGTAAAGTGGCACCGGATCTTTTACAGGTACTGTTCGATTAATTCGGTTTATTAGGGTTCCCTTTCTCAACTGATAAAATGAGGGAGGCTTTAAACAAAAAAATGTTGTTTTATGTCGATTTTCTGAAAATATAAAATATCTTAAAAGTAATGTGGGGTCTTATTTACTTAAATATTAATTTGCAGTACCCCGTATACTTTCCCTATTAAGTGTGCTCCTCGTTGGAATATACCAACCTCTCTTTTCAACTATGATTCAGTTTTAAAAAAATTTCTTTAAAATATAACAAATTGCAATTTTGACAATAATTCTTTTAGTAAGTAGTAAAAGTAAAAAACAAAGTAAACTTTTGTTTTTTCGCGTTTTCAAGTTTGGTTAACGATATATCAAATTTGCTTGAAATGATTTTACGCAAACTCTGACTCAAATTTTGCTTTAAATTCTTGGCTTTCACTTTGCAATCTGGAAAACATACCGAATCAACTACTACGTACACGGAAGAATTAAGGTTTGAAGCTTGGCCAGGTTCTCCTAGGTAACCTTTTATATCGAATAGTCAGGATATCAAAGACACAGTACGTATTCTTGCTCTTCAAAGGCCTAAAAGTAATGCCTGGTTAAACGCTCTACCTTCTGCATCTTTGGAGAATTTTTTGGATAATTCATCTTTTCGTATTTCCATTGCTTTGAGAGTTGGTTTGCCTGTGTGTGTCCAATATATCTGCACTTGTAGCGAAACAGTAGGTATCTATGGCATACATAGGCTAAGCTGCAAAAAAAAAGCCGGCAGTATGACCAGACACAGATTGATTAATGGCATAATCAAGAGGCCTTTGATTACTGCGGAGTTTTCCGCAGTTTTAGAACCGCCAGGAGTCTGTCGATGCGATTGAAAGCGAGTGGATGGTATAAAATTGGTTCCCGAAAAAGCAGGCATAGTTACGGGAAAACCTCTGAAAGAACAGGTGATGCAGCACGTAGCGGAGAATTACAAAAAACATCACAAATATGACGAGTTGAAAGATTGTTTTGAATTTGTACCTTTCGCAGTCGAAACGTTTCGTCCTTGGAGTAATGAGGCAAAAAATCTTAACGAAATAAGCACAAAAAATCTCTAAATATCGTGCAAGGAAGCAAAGTTATTACCCAAAGGATCCGCCTCGCTATTCAAAGAGCTAATGCGGCTTCTCTATTAGGGAGTATCGAGAATTAATTTGGATGAAATTTCTTATATTTGATTTTTTAATTTTAATAGCAAATTGATAGAAAAATGTGCCCAATTAAATAAATAAAATAATTAAATACTTTCCGAAATTAAAAATTTTTTACACCAGAAGTAGTAACCAAAAAATGTATATCGCTTCGAAATACTACCTTAAGTACTTTGCTACTTTATTACTTTCCAGGCTAGTTCAAGAAGAAATACATTTTTCCCTTTGATAAATTGTAAAAGAACGGAAATTACTTTAATTAAATATAAGCAAAAATCCCTTAAGCAATCACCAGTCATCTCAATATATTTTCTTTCTAGCCTTTGGTGGTTTTAAATTAAAAGAGAATTTAGATGCAAAATTTTCACTATTTTATGCAAGCCGCTTTGATGCTATTTTTAAAAGAGTAAGCTTCTATTTCCCACGCCAGACAGGCGTCCCTTTTCAATTTTTCCAGATGGTTGCAAATCGATTTAAGTCTAAACGTAGCGTTAAAGATATTTATTTCCGATGTGTCCCTATCTGATTAAGCACGGCTGAACTGAATACGGACGATGTAATCGCTAAATATATTTCTAAATAATTTATAGTTTGTTATAGTATAATTTATTTAGTCGAATCCTACAATTTGTGTACATCAATAAAATACTGAAATAAGTTATATGTTTTTATAGGAAGTAAGAGAACTATAGTCGAATGCGGTCTTACCGTGCGGGTCTAAAGGTCACCAACATTATGAATCAAATCAGAAAACACAGTAAATACCAAAATGTTATGTGATTCTTTTATCGAGCTATTAAATCTAGATGGGGTATTTACAAGTATACATGGAGAAAGAAAATATTTTTTTTTTATTATATTACACAATATTATTAAGATAGCCACTAAATATTATTTTATATATTAAATGCAGAGGGACTAAATAAGAAAATTTGCTAAATAAGTATTTGGTTAAAATTTTTTGGTTGGCAAAAACAAAAATACACAAAATGGCAAGCGCCTTAATAAAGTCGGAAGGCGGTTCGAATCAGTGGAATAACCAGGATATGTTCTGTTTATACAGCCACTTAATGAAAGTGAGCTTTTTTTATCAATCACCAAAAATTATGAGCTCCGCTTGACCTAAAAATCTAACCACTTATACAGTGCCATTTATTTAAATGCGGGTCACCCCTGTGCAAACACAACTTATTTTTTTTGTATTGTGATAACAAAAAAATTGTATTTTGCAAAAATATTATACACTTTTGTTAAAGACACAAGATAATTAGTTATTACTTCCCTCGTGAGATTTTTCCAAATCTTTACGTTTAAGTGTCCCTAGATGCCGGAAAACATGCTTTCTCAATTCCGTCTGTTTGTAGGTGTGTTTGTCCGTCAGTCTGTCTGTTCGCGGCATAGCTAAAAAACTACTTATCCGATTTCTTTAAATTTCAGTCTAAAATTAAGGGCCATACATGCGAAAAATACAGGCTATATATATATATATATATATATATATATATATATATATATATATATATATATATATATATATATACACATATTTATATTTATACATATATATATATACATATATATATATATATATATATATATATATATATATATATATATATATATATATATATATATACAGGGTGGTGCAACCAAGATGGGGTGGACGATTGTGGGCAAACGGAGAGGAATTTGAAAAAACATTTTTGGGATATGATTGATAGTCAAGAACGCTGTGTTTTAAAATTATACCCATTATACAGGGTGGTCTGAAAAGTTCGTGGTGAACCAAACTTGTGTTTTTTAAATGGGACACCCGATATATTATTATTTTAATTGATTCTCCTATTCGTTACGATCATTTTGATATGAGGTTTGTTGGGTCCAAAATTTATACCAAGGGAATGGGACGAGGTTAAATTGGAAAAAAGGGTTATACTCCGGCCATTTTTTGAAAACAATTGAAGCAGGTATGGAAAAACCAAATATTCTATAAAATGTATTGTATCTAGGATTACAATAATCGCTTGTAAGTCGTTCAAAATTATTCACTGTTATACAGGGTGGTCAAGTTTTGCAAATTTACCTTGGATTGAATTTTTTTAAATGGAACTCCCCATATATTTTACTGTCAACAGTTTTTTAGTAAATTAACCGTGAAACCAAAATTTACTCATTCTAACAGAAACGGTATTATTTACGTTGCTTAAATTGACTACCTATAATATAAGGAGGCCATGATATAATCATAAATGAAAAGAAAGATTGACATTCTTGTCAAAACCGCAAAGTGTCAGAGAATTGGCATCAATTACCATTGTTGTTTGACGATAAGCCAAGAAATTGTTAAGTAACAATGAGTTTGAGTACTTTAGAGTTGATAAACATGACTTTTATGTTGGGCGAGTGTCAAAAAAACCCTTTACTAGCAAGCAGGGTTTATGCGGTACGATATCCCGATGCCGAAAAAAAACCAAGACCTGAAGCTTTTGCAAGTTTATTAGAGAGATTTCAAGAAACAGGCAATGTTGCTTTTGAGAAACGTGAAGTAATTAATAAACCAGTTACCAATGAAGATAATGCTTTGACAGTGTTATTAACAGTGCAAGAAAATCCACACACAAGTACCAGGGAAATTGAGAGAGCTACTGATATTGAACGCACTAGTATTAAACGGATTCTGAAACAACATAACTATCATGCCTACCACATTGAATTACACCAAGAACTGTATGATCGCGATTACGTCCAACGACAAGAGTTTTCAATTTGGTTTTTAAATACAATTTGGGATAATCCAGGTTTTGTAGGTAGGGTGCTGTTTTCAGATGAAGCAACTTTTAAAAGCAACGGCTTGGTTAACAAACATAATATGCACTATTATTCAACCGAAAATCCACATTGGATTCGTCAGGTGGACCATCAAAATAAATGGTCAAATAATGTTTGGGGAGGTATAATTGGCTCTCATGTTATAGGACCATATTTCTTTGAAGAGCATTTAACGGGAGAAGTCTATTTAAATTTTTTGAGAAATGAGTTGCCCGTATTGCTCGAAGACTTACCTTTAATGTTAAGAAATTCCTTATGGTTCCAACATGATGGAGCACCCCCGCATTACCATAGGCATGTAAGACATTTTCTCAATAATTGGAAAGGAGAGCATTGGATTGGGCGAGGTGGACCAGTTAAGTGGCCTGCGAGGTCACCCGATTTAACGCCACTAGATTTCTTTTTATGGGGACATGTTAAAGAAGAAGTTTATAAAGAGGTTCCAACCACAGTGGAAGATATGAAGTTGAGAATAATAAGCAGTTTTCGCAACATTTCAGACCTGACTTTGAGAAAAGTGAAACTTTCATTTATGGATAGACTCGAAATGTGCCTTCAGCAAAACGGTGGTTTAGTTGAACATCTTTTATAAGTTTTAATTACATTGTTTTTGTTGATTTATATTAAATTTATTTTTTTTTGTAAAAAAGATCCGTTATTAATACTGTCAAAGCATTATCTTCATTGGTAACTGGTTTATTAATTACTTTGCGTTTTTTTGAAAGCAACATTTCCTTTTTCTTGAAATCTCTATGATAAACTTGCAAAAGCTTCTATCTTGTTTTTATTTCGGCATCGCATCATCAAAGAACAATATTTATTTATTTACTGATGACAATATTCTGACACTTTGCTGTTTTGACAGGACTGTCAATCTTTTGTTCAATTTATGATGATATCATGGCCTCCTAATATTAAATTGTCAATTTTAACAACGTGAATTCAGAGTAATTCGTGTTAAAATGAAGAAATTTTGATTTCACAGCTAATTTACTGAAAAACTGTAGGTCAGAAAGGTATCAAATATGGTATTTTCTGAAAGCTAGTAATGTTATCTTTAACATGAAAGTAAAATATACAGGGTGTTTTATTTAAAAAAATTCAATCCAAGGTAAATTTGCAAAACTTGACCGCCCTGTATAACAGTGAATAATTTTAAACGACTTACAAACGATTATTGTAGTCCTAGATACAATACATTTTATAGAATATTTGGTTTTTCTATACCTGCTTTAATTGTTTTCAAAAAATGGCCGGAGTATAACCTTTTTTTCCACTTTAACCTCGTCCCATTCCCTTGGTATAAATTTTGGACCCAACAAACCTGATATCAAAATGATCGTAACAAATAGGAGAATCAACTAAAATAATAATATATCGGGTGTCCCATTTAAAAAACACAAGTTTGGTTCACCACGAACTTTTCAGACCACCCTGTATAATGGGTATAATTTTAAAACACAGCGTTCTTGACTATCAATCATATCCCAAAAATGTTTTTTCAAATTCCTGTCCGTTTGCGCACAATCGTCCACCCCATCTTGGTTGCACCACCCTGTATATATATATATATATATATATATATATATATATATATATATATATAAATATAAATATATATATATATATATATATATATATATATATATATATATATATATATATATATATATATATATATATATATACAGCCTGTATTTTTCTCATGTATGGCCCTTAATTTTAGACTGAAATTTGAAGAAATCGGATAAGTAGTTTTTTAGCTATGCCGCGAACAGACAGACTGACGGACAGACACACCTACAAACAGACGGAATTGAGAAAGCATGTTTTCCGGCATCTAGGAACACTTAAACGTAAAGATCTGAAAAAATCTCACGAGGGAAGTAATAACTAATTATCTTGTGTCTTTAACAAAAGTGTATAATATTTTTGCAAAATACAATTTTTTTGTTATCACAATACAAAAAAAATAAATTGTCTTTGCACAGGGGTGACCCGCATTTAAATAAATGGCACTGTATAAGTGGTTAGATTTTTAGGTTTAAGCGGAGCTCATAATTTTTGGTGATTGATAAAAAATGCTCACTTTCATTAAGTGGCTGTATAAACAGAACATATCCTGGTTGTTCCACTGATTCGAACCGCCTTCCGACTTTATTAAGGCGCTTGCCATTTTGTGTATTTTTGTTTTTGCCAACCAAAAAATTTTAACCAAATACTTATTTAGCAAATTTTCTTATTTAGTCCCTCTGCATTTAATATATAAAATAATATTTAGTGGCTATCTTAATAACATTGTGTAATATAATAAAAAAAAAATATTTTCTTTCTCCATGTATATCTGTAAATACCCCATCTAGATTTAATAGCTCGATAAAAGAATCACATAACATTTTGGTATTTACTGTGTTTTCTGATTTGATTCATAATGTTGGTGACCTTTAGACCAGCACGGTAAGACCGCATTCGACTATAGTTCTCTTACTTCCTATAAAAACATATAACTTATTTCAGTATTTTATTGATATACACAAATTGTAGGATTCGACTAAATAAATTATACTATAACAAACTATAAATTATTTAGAAATATATCTAGCGATTACATCGTCCGTATTCAGTGCAGCCGTGCTTAATCAGATAGGGACACATCGGAAATAAATATCTTTAACGCTACGTTTAAATCGACTTAAATCGATTTGCAACCATCTGGAAAAATTGAAAAGGGACGCCTGTCTGGCGTGGGAAATAGAAGCTTACTCTTTTAAAAATAGCATCAAAGCGGCTTGCATAAAATAGTGAAAATTTTGCATCTAAATTTTCTTTTAATTTAAAACCATCAAAGGCTAGAAAGAAAATTTATTGAGATGACTGGTGATTGCTTAAGGGATTTTTGCTTATATTTATTTAAAGTAATTTCCGTTCTTTTACAATTTATCAAAAGGAAAAATGTATTTCTTCTTGAACTAGCCTGGAAAGCAATAAAGTAGCAAAGTACTTAAGTTAGTATTTCGAAGCGATATACATTTTTTGGTTACTACTTCTGGTGTAAAAAATTTTTAATTTCGGAAAGTAATTAATTATTTTATTTATTTAATTGGGCACATTTTTTTATCAATTTGCTATTAAAATTAAAAAATCAAATATAAGAAATTTCATCCAAATTAATTCTCGATACTCCCTAATAGAGAAGCTGCATTAGCTCTTTGAATAGCGAGGCGGATCCTTTGGGTAATAACTTTGCTTCCATGCACGATATTTAGAGATTTTTTGTGCTTATTTCGTTAAGATTTTTTGCCTCATTACTCCAAGGACGAAACGTTTCAATTGCGAAAGGTACAAATTCAAAACAATTTTTCAACTCGTCATATTTGTGATGTTTTTTGTAATTCTCCGCTACGTGCTGCATCACATGTTCTTTCAGAGGTTTTCCCGTAACAATGCCTGCTTTTTCGGGAACCAATTTTATACCATCCACTCGCTTTCAATCGCCTCTTGATTATGCCATTAATCAACCTGTGTCTGGTCATACTGCCGGCTTTTTTTTTTGCAGCTTAGCCTATGTATGCCATAGATACCTACTGTTTTGCTACAAGTTCAGATATATTGGACACACACAGGCAATATATATATATATATATATATATATATATATATATATATATATATATATATATATATATATATAGATATATATTTATATATAGATATATATATAGATATATATTTATATATAGATATATATATATATATATATATATATATATATATATATATATATATTATATATATATATATATATATATATATATATATATATATATATATATATATATATATATATATATATATATATATATATATATATATATATATATATATATATATATATATATATATATATATATATATATATATATATATATATATATATATATATATATATATATATATATATATATATATATATATATATATATATATATATATATATATATATATATATATATATATATATATATATATATATATATATATATATATATATATATATATATATATATATATATATATATATATATATATATATATATATTATATATATACATATATATCTAGCCTGTATTTTTCGTTAGCCCCGAGTTTCTGGTAAAGCGATTTTACCGATTTTTATATATCAAATTTTGTCTTATAATTAGTAAAAAAATTTACTTATTTTAAACACGCTTTAAAATTGGAACAAGTACTCTATAATTATTTATTTATTGCCTACAAAATTACAAATGTCCTAAAAAAGTAAGCAAAAAAAAAATGGTGTCAAAACTAATAAAAAAATTTTTAAATAAAAATTCACTGGCTAATATCCAGGAGCCAGTGGCAAAAGCTCTGAGAATCGGTATAAGGAATGTACAGAAACTTGTGCATGAAAAAAAAAACATAATTTACTTCCAAAGAAGATTAAGAAATGTACACGAAAAAATCCAAAGGCAAAAGACTTAAAAGTTACAAATGGATATTAATAATGCAATTTATGATTTATAAACGTCAAATATAATCCTTCAGAAACTTTTTAATATTATATACAAAAAAATATTATCATCACTTAAAAAGTCCTCATCTTCTGAGTCGTCCTCAAATGGCGCAATTATCATTGGCGCTATTTCGACATCTAGAACTCGTTCTCGATCTCATATTAATTTCGCCGTATGTTCCACAGATTTCTTTTAGTACTCCTGCGTAATATAATTTAATGAATCTTGCCAAACAATTTGCAGTTCATCTGATGTAAGACCATCGCTCACGTGTTTTTCGTAATATGATTTTGCCCCAGCCCATATTAATTCTATTTCGTTAAACTGGCAATGGTATGGCGGCAGTCGTAAAATTTTGCAATGAAAAGAAGTTCTCTTTTCAGCATATTGGGTAAAGGATTTTGGTTTTGTTTTATTAGCCAGTCATAAATATCACTTTTCTTCCAGGATGAAGTAGGTTGTTTATTTAAGATTCTTGAATGATGAGATGCATTGTCCAGAGTGATTAAAGATGGAGCATCTAAATTTGGAATCAGTTGTTCTTTTAACCACTTTTCATACAGTTCACAGTTCATATTATCATGGTAGTCCATACTTTTGGATGTTGAAAAAAACAGTAAACTTCCACCTGGGAGAAATCCTGTTGAAGAACCTGCATTCAAAATGATGAATCGTTTTCCCGTTCCACATCCTTTTTTTCTCTTGACACTTTTTACAGACTCGTCCTGCCAAGATTTCGAACCACTTCCATTAGAAAATATCCAAGTCTCGTCTAAAAATACCACTTTTCTAAATTTTGAATTAACATTTTCCGTGTATTTCTTTAAAAACTGGATACTTTATATATATATATATATATATATATATATATATATATATATATATATATATATATATATATATATATATATATATATATATATATATATATATATATATATATATATATATATATATATATATATATATATATATATATATATATATACATATATATCTAGCCTGTATTTTTCGTTAGCCCCGAGTTTCTGGTAAAGCGATTTTACCGATTTTTATATATCAAATTTTGTCTTATAATTAGTAAAAAAATTTACTTATTTTAAACACGCTTTAAAATTGGAACAAGTACTCTATAATTATTTATTTATTGTCTACAAAATTACAAATGTCCTAAAAAAGTAAGCAAAAAAAAAATGGTGTCAAAACTAATAAAAAAATTTTTAAATAAAAATTCACTGGCTAATATCCAGGAGCCAGTGGCAAAAGCTCTGAGAATCGGTATAAGGAATGTACAGAAACTTGTGCATGAAAAAAAAACATAATTTACTTCCAAAGAAGATTAAGAAATGTACACGAAAAAATCCAAAGGCAAAAGACTTGAAAGTTACAAATGGATATTCATAATGCAATTTATGATTTATAAACGTCAAAGACTAATATAATCCTTCAGAAACTTTTTAATATTATATACAAAAAAATATTATCATCACTTAAAAAGTCCTCATCTTCTGAGTCGTCCTCAAATGGCGATAATTATCGTTGGCGCTATTTCGACATCTAGAACTCGTTCTCGATCTCATATTAATTTCGCCGTATGTTCCACAGATTTCTTTTAGTACTCCTGCGTAATATAATTTAATGAATCTTGCCAAACAATTTGCAGTTCATCTGATGTAAGACCATCGTTCACGTGTTTTTCGTAATATGATTTTGCCCCAGCCCATATTAATTCTATTTCGTTAAACTGGCAATGGTATGGCGGCAGTCGTAAAATTTTGCAATGAAAAGAAGTTCTCTTTTCAGCATATTGGGTAAAGGATTTTGGTTTTGTTTTATTAGCCAGTCATAAATATCACTTTTCTTCCAGGATGAAGTAGGTTGTTTATTTAAGATTCTTGAATGATGAGATGCATTGTCCAGAGTGATTAAAGATGGAGCATCTAAATTTGGAATCAGTTGTTCTTTTAACCACTTTTCAAACAGTTCACAGTTCATATTATCATGGTAGTCCATACTTTTGGATGTTGAAAAAAACAGTAAACTTCCACCTGGGAGAAATCCTGTTGAAGAACCTGCATGCAAAATGATGAACCGTTTTCCCGTCCCACATCCTTTTTTTCTCTTGACACTTTTTACAGACTCGTCCTGCCAAGATTTCGAACCACTTCCATTAGAAAATATCCAAGTCTCGTCTAAAAATACCACTTTTCTAAATTTTGAATTAACATTTTCCGTGTATTTCTTTAAAAATATATATATATATATACTTTATATATATATATATATATATATATATATATATATATATATATATATATATATATATATATATATATATATATATATATATATATATATATATATATATATATATATATATATATATATATATATATATATATATATATATATATATATATATATATATATATATATATATATATATATATATATATATATATATATATATATATATATATATATATACATGTATATCTAGCCTGTATTTTTCGTTAGCCCCGAGTTTCTGGTAAAGCGATTTTACCGATTTTTATATATCAAATTTTGTCTTATAATTAGTAAAAAAATTTACTTATTTTAAACACGCTTTAAAATTGGAACAAGTACTCTATAATTATTTATTTATTGCCTACAAAATTACAAATGTCCTAAAAAAGTAAGCAAAAAAAAAATGGTGTCAAAACTAATAAAAAAATTTTTAAATAAAATTCACTGGCTAATATCCAGGAGCCAGTGGCAAAAGCTCTGAGAATCGGTATAAGGAATGTACAGAAACTTGTGCATGAAAAAAAAAACATAATTTATTTCCAAAGAAGATTAAGAAATGTACACGAAAAAATCCAAAGGCAAAAGACTTAAAAGTTACAAATGGATATTCATAATGCAATTTATGATTTATAAACGTCAAAGACTAATATAATCCTTCAGAAACTTTTTAATATTATATACAAAAAAATATTATCATCACTTAAAAAGTCCTCATCTTCTGAGTCGTCCTCAAATGGCGCAATTATCATTGGCGCTATTTCGACATCTAGAACTCGTTCTCGATCTCATATTAATTTCGCCGTATGTTCCACAGTTTTCTTTTAGTACTCTTGCGTAATATAATTTAATGAATCTTGCCAAACAATTTGCAGTTCATCTGATGTAAGACCATCGTTCACGTGTTTTTCGTAATATGATTTTGCCCCAGCCCATATTAATTCTATTTCGTTAAACTGGCAATGGTATAGCGGCAGTCGTAAAATTTTGCAATGAAAAGAAGTTCTCTTTTCAGCATATTGGGTAAAGGATTTTGGTTTTGTTTTATTAGCCAGTCATAAATATCACTTTTCTTCCAGGATGAAGTAGGTTGTTTATTTAAGATTCTTGAATGATGAGATGCATTGTCCAGAGTGATTAAAGATGGAGCATCTAAATTTGGAATCAGTTGTTCTTTTAACCACTTTTCAAACAGTTCACAGTTCATATTATCATGGTAGTCCATACTTTTGGATGTTGAAAAAAACAGTAAACTTCCACCTGGGAGAAATTCCGTTGAAGAACCTGCATGCAAAATGATGAACCGTTTTCCCGTCCCACATCCTTTTTTTCTCTTGACACTTTTTACAGATTCGTCCTGCCAAGATTTCGAACCACTTCCATTAGAAAATATCCAAGTCTCGTCTAAAAATACCACTTTTCTAAATTTTGAATTAACATTTTCCGTGTATTTCTTTAAAAACTGGATACGCTGACTTGCTATATGTGGCAACTCCCATAAAAATCTTCGATTACAGTCCTTTTTATATCGAGAACCCAACATTTTTATTAATTTGGCAACGATTTTAGTCCAATTTCCAATATGCCTCGATTTTTTAAAGCTTCTTTTAAAACTTGAAGGGTTATATTAGTTTTTGATGTGTATAAATCGTAAATTGCATTAAGAACTTCTATTTTTACATTGTCACTTAAGTCTTCTGTCTTTGGCTTTTTTCGTGTACATTTCTTAATCTTCCTCGATAGTAAATTATGCTTTTTTTCATGCACAATTTTCTGCATAGTCCTTATACAGATTCCTAGAGCTTTTGCTACTGTCTCCTGGATATTGGCTGGTGAATTTTCATTTTCTTAATATTTTATTAGATTTAATACCATTTTTTCGCTTGTGGATGCAAAATTTACCAAGAATAGATTACATTGCTTCTATCGAGTCAGCTATTTACAATAAACCATCCGAGCAAAAAGATAGTATCCGGTCAGGGATTGTTAATGTCATTACCAACCATAAAATTAAAATAAGACACAAACAAATACAACAAAACAAAACTCAAAAAAACTATCAAAGCAAGCAAAAAAATGTAAATATTTTTTAAAAACAAATTCACAGATAACAGTCTTAAAGCCAGTCAAAAGTAACGAGACTGTAATTAATAATGAATACCATTGATTACAACAACAAAATTAATGAACTTCGTGATGACAAAAACACATATAAAAAATGATATTTGATTCGACGAAATCTCTTCAATCCAAAAATAACTCGTTCATAGAAAAACTGTTAAAACGTAGTCACATATCCGAAAAAGAAGCCAAATCATTAAAAATACATAATTCTGTTCCACCAAAATTCTACGGAATGCCTAAACTTCACAAACCCGACATTCCTATGAGACCTATTGTTTCCTATATTTAGTGACCATTCTACAAACTTTTATCAAATTGCTTATCAAAAGTTACAGACAGAAATGATTATTACATTAAAGATTAGTTTGAATTTAAAAAGTTTCTAGACAACCTTAAAATACCAAATAATTTCCAATTCATCCCTCTAGACTTAATATTCTTATATACAAACATTCCGACTAAACTTTTAGAACAAATCATTAAAGAAAAATGGAATCAGATAAAGAATCACACAACACTCACTTGCACAGAATTCATAGAAGGGATGGACCTCATTCTTTCAAACAACTATTTCCAATACAAAGATAATTACTACCAACAACTTGACGGATGTGCGATGGGTTCAACCACCTCTTCCACCGCAGCCCAAATAGTAATGGAATATCTAGAAGAAACAGTGTTACAAAAAGCCAATGTGCCAATATTATTTTTTAAAAGGTATGTGGATGATTGTTTATTAGCAATGCCAAAAAATAAAACAACGGAAATTATCTCCCTCTTTAACAATTTTCATCCAAAATTGCAGTTTACGTCCGAAATAGAAAATGATGGAGCTATAAACTTTTTGGATTTAACATTAATAAGAGACCACAAAATAAATGGCATTAAAACTAAGTGGTACACCAAAAAAACCTGGTCCTCCCACTACCTTAATTATAATTCCGGTCACCCAAAATGTCAAAAAAACTCCGTGATGATAGGATTAGTTGATCGTGCACCAACACTAACATCGCCTATATACCAAGTTGAGATTTTAAATAAAGTTAAAAACACTCTCTTAAAAAATCATTTCCCATTAAAAGCCATCGAACGAATTAAAACGAAGAACCCATAAACTATACAATGGCACAAAACATATTATAAATAATCGGGACAACAATAAAACCACTACATACATATCTTTGCCATACACTAAAGGCCTGTCTGAAAAGATTAAACACATTCTCGGTCAACACGATATAACCGTATGCCAAAAATCTAACAATACACTAAAATCTTTATATACATCACTAAAAAGTCAAACACTAATTAAAAAACAATCAAACGCAGTTTACAGCATTCCCTTCATAAACTATTTCCATCAATCATAAATACATACTGTATACTGTCAGATTCACACAAATACTTTTAAAACAACCCGTATCCACCAATAGTGTCTACAATGTAAAGATAATCAAAAAAATTAAATGATATATATAAAAAAAAACAATAGAATTCTTTAACCAGTGTATCACTTACCTCCACACCGCCAAGCAAGGCAAAATAACATCTTTCTCAAGGTATGTATGTACTGTACTATTTTAACTAAATGTTTTTAATCTCAGAGCTAACTCAAAAATGCCACAGAACTTTATGCAGTTTATAATTTTTGATAACACATACACTTGCTTTTTGATACATTTTCATTATGTTTCTCAATTCCTTTTCTATAGGCAGTATCCAGTTGGTGCCTAATATCTATTTTTCTTGGAAGATGTAGTTCTAACTGATCTAATTGAAAATTTATATGAACTTAAGAATTTTCATGTAATTTTTTATTTCTTGAGACAAGTGTGCTAAGTCGTCTAAGGTACATCATTTTATACCAAAGACGCTTCCGCACTTTCCGGCGCAAACAGCAAACACTGCAACCGCAAAGCCATTCATGTTTTTCGTAGAAGTCCCTTTTAAACGTTCTTTTAAAATCGCGTTTTTGTACTTTATTGACCTGCGTAATATTAAGATTTGGAGTCGGTTTGCCGGCAATTTTCACTTATAGTTTATCTTCTAAAGTTAAAGTTAATAAATCGAACGGAACTAAAATTATATGCTCAGCAAAACCTAACACGATGATTTCATATGATGGTTAACACGGTCACATACCTGAATAAAAATGACTGTTTTATTTTCAATTATAATTATAAATATTCACCAATATGTGTGAGCCATGAAGTAAGAAAAGTAGCAAACGTAAACCTATATCACAGAAGGATGAAACGTGCCAGACTAGGTTCTCGTTAAAACGAATAGCTCCCTTGGCTTTACTGTCAAATTTTCTTAATTGTGCAAACTGTATTTATCGTCGCTTGGAGTATTAGGGACTAAATAAGGCATTTTTAGCAACCTATTTTGTTTTAACATATTTATTCTTATGCTTTGTAAAAGCTTTGATATATTACTTTGATTATATACGTGCTCATGTGGTCTTATGCAGGAGCGGCCACTGAATTCGTACAGTATATTTTATCTTTCCAGTTTCACGAAATTTTTTTGGTAATTTTGCTTAGGGGAGATTTAGTTATTGGATTTCTGTTAGGGTATTTGTCATTAAAAATGTTACGAACTTATAGCTATCCCCATAACCCGGTATAATTAAAATTACAATTCTTTGCATTTCACTTAAGCGATCTATTTTTGAAAATCAACAAACCTGGCATTCTCAAACATATCAGGTAACCTTTTGTGTGCAGGTATTTTAATAAAAGGTATTACATTAAATTATGAATATTAGACCCTTAATTTTGCAAAAACTGTTGACCTTCATAAAACTGCTCTTAATAAAAATTATTGAGAATTTTATCCGGATTTTAAAAAATTATTATAATGTTCCATACAAAAAATAATTTTCCTTTTAAAACAAAAAAACCGTAAACATGGGGGCAATGCCGAACTCGCCGTTGGATCCGGCATAATTTTATACCTAAGTGTACATATTTTGTGTGTGATGAATTCCGCTAGGAGAAACGTTCCGATTAAAATCCAGTTTACCGATTTTTCCTTAAAAAGTTGTTTTGTTTTACGTATGTTAAAATAGAAAAAAATACGAATATTTATTAGTATCGTTTTTAGTCATAAATATTTTTCAATTTTCCCATTGTATTATAAAATACAACCTCAAATAAATTCTGTTTGAGATACTACATCTTACAACCACAAAAATGTGACGAATTGATAGTTCAGACGTTGTAATAGATTATTAAAATAAAAAAAATAAATATAAAATTATTCTATGGGTTACCGATCTTTCAGAGATTAGTTTATTATACGCTACTTGATTTGGAAATATATTCATTCATTTTTTATACTGTTTACCACAGCTACTCGATTAGGCTAGTCTGAGGCGGTTCGCTTATTCGATTTGATTCTCAGACTTTATGGGTGTCACCTATTTTAGTAGTTGGACTGAAAAAAATAAGTTTATGACACTAGGCAAATATACCGACTTCTGATTAAGCTATATGAGCAAAGATTGATTATGGTTTAATTATAATACCTAAATAATACAACTAAAATAAATCAACAATGACAAAAAGTGTCACAAAGAAATTTCTAGCTGTACCAATTTTAGGCAAGTAATGAAAATATTAAATATTAAAATTTAAATATATTTATCATAAGTTGAACATTATAAAAACATATCAATTTACTTTAACTTAACCAAATATATAAACACTATCATGTTACATAAGATAGTAAACACTAAAGTTTTTTATAAATAAATAAACCAGTATTTGGTTATTTATTTTCCAAATATACCTATGAATTACAGCTGTGATTTATCACTTACTAAAATTTTTACCAAAAATTTAGCATAGAAATAAAGACATGAATAGAAGAGAAATAGAATGACATTAGTGGAACAAACAAAATTTGTAAGCATTAGGCTAACACACATACCCAATTACATTTACTGATATTTATGTAATTATTTTATGTTATATGATCGATATGTTAGACATCCAATATGTATGCTAATGGCTAACAGAAAAATAATACTCAGTAAATGTTCAGTTGTATAAGAACTAAAAATAAGGAAATGTTTATTTAATTTACTTGAATGCCAAAAGCTAATTTGAACTGAAACCCGATCTATGTTCGTTTGTTTGAAAACTAAAAATTAATAAAAAGTTGAAGCTGTAAGAAGTTTATCTCTAATTTACTTGAATAACAAACTGAAAGCCCAATATATGTTCGATTGTTTGAGAACTAAAAATTAAATAAAGGTTTAAGCTCTAAAAAGTCTATTTTTATTTTACTTGGATGCCAAAAGCTAATATGAACTAAAAACCAAATATATAGTTGATTGTTTCCGATCTAAAAAAAATAATTAATTGATAAGCAGTTTAAACAAGATTACATATTTGGATTTAAAAGTGAATGAATAAAATAAAAGTTTTGGCTTATATCTCAGCTAGGTGCACAGAAATGTAATTTTCTTCCACTCAGAGGATTCGAATCAGCCCATTACAATTTGTGAAATTATTTCGACATTATAAGTCGCGTGCTACCAACTGCACATAATCACAAAATATATATATATATATATATATATATATATATATATATATATATATATATATATATATATTTTACCAGGGAATAACCCGGTAATATTTTGGTAAAAATCCAAAATAGCAAAATAAAATGGCGGCCTGTTGAAATGTTAAAAAAATGATTACTAAAAAAACACTTATCCAACTTATCTCAAATTTTGTACAAAAATCAAGTAGTATTATGTAGAAACCAACTGGTAAAGTTTTGGTACGAATCCAAGATGGCAGAAAGAATTGGCAACTTAATAAAATATTTAAAAATTTAACCTGAAAAACAACTTTATGGGCTGATTTCAAATTGTGTGCCATAACTAATTGTGGTGTAAAGATGAACTAGTAAAACTGTGGTTTGAATTCAAGATGGCGGAACAAAATGACAGCCAAATAAAATATTTGTAATCGTGAAAAACCAATTGAAACTTTCAAGTTTTTTCCCCTCTGTGTAATTATAGAGTAAGTATATTGTCAAGTAGGTTACAATTGGAATAATCTCTATACCCATAAACCTATAAAAATACGAGTAGATATCAAATACGGGAACTAGTTCACCCCCCACCACTACTCCTGACCTTGAGAGCCCAGGTGTGCTGTGTAGTTTGGCCTTGAGGCGATGTGACGTCATATGACCTTGAGCGCGCATCACGCGGCTTCGAGGCCATGTGACGTCACATGACCTTGAGCGTGCACCAAACTTTTCGTTCTTTGATTTGGGAGCCCAGGTGTGCTGTATCGTTTGGCCTTGAGGATTTTTAACATCATATAACCTTGAGCGTGTATAAAACTTTTCGTCGTTGCATATTGTTTGGCCTTGGGGGTGTGCGACGACAGAGGGTCTCGAGTGTTAAAAGCTATTAAAGCCAGGTATTCTACCCATAAAATTGAAGAGAGGCACTCTGTGCGGTCACAAGCGATTTCATCATTAAGTTAATGTTTGGTATATTCTTTCTCGGGCACTAATACTGGCAGATCATTATTTAAATTTGGGTGTTTAGAATAAACAAAATTTGGAAATATTTACTTAAGACATTTTAATAATTATTGTATCAAATAGGGATGTAAAAATTAAATGTACCAAGCAATAGCGGATCAATATTTAAATTTGGGTGTTTAGAATAAACAAAGTTTAGAAATATTTGCTTAATTTGGTATTATTTTCTTCTTTTAAATTTGGGTGTTTTAGAATAATTAAAAGTTAACGTTTGACGTATTCTTTCTCGGGCACTAATACTGGCAGATCATTATTTAAATTTGTGTGTTTAGAATAAACAAAATTTAGAAATATTTACTTAAGACATTTTAATATTATTGTATCAAATAGGGATGTAAAAAATTAAATGTACCAAGCAATAGCGGATCAATATTTAAATTTGGGTGTTTAGAATAAACAAAGTTTAGAAATATTTGCTTAATTTGGTATTATTTTCTTCTTTTAAATTTGGTTGTTTTAGAATAATTAAAAGTTTACGTTTGACATATTCTTTCTCGGGCACTAATACTGGCAGATCATTATTTAAATTTGGGTGTTTAGAATAAACAAAATTTAGAAATATTTGCTTAAGACATTTTAATAATTATTGTATCAAATAGGGATGTAAAAAATTAAATGTACCAAGCAATAGCAGAGCAATATTTAAATTTGTGTGTTTAGAATAAACAAAATTTAGAAATATTTATTTAGAATAAACAAAATTTAGAAATGTTTACTTAAAATATTTTAATAATTATTTTATCAAATAGGGATGTAAAAATTAATTGTAGCAAGCAATAGCGGATCAATATTTAAATTTGGGTGTTTAGAATAAAACAAAGTTTAGAAATATTTGTTTAATTTGGTATTATTGTCTTCTTTTAAATAAAACTCAATATGTCTTCATAAAACAAAGCATTATTAATACAAAATACATAATAAGAATAATAATAATAATAATAATAATAATAATAATAATAATAATAATAACTATTCTAAACAATAATAATAATAATAATAATAATAATAATAACTATTCTAAATACCTATTCTAACATGCTTGTATCGTTTAATATTAATATATAACCATCATCTTGCGGTATATAGATGGGTGATGGATTGCCCCCATCATCATTACACCCATTGCCCCCATTAGTCAGATCCCCATTGCCCCCATTAGTCAGATGGCTGTCCAAACCAACTTGTGCATTATCCACATAAACATTGCCCCCATCAACTGGAGGATTGTCCTCCTCTGAATCTGTGTCGGACTCATCGCCCATATGTTCTAATGTCATCATATCATTGATGGTGTGCTAGAACAATATAATAGAAATTACAATCAAATTTAAATATGTCATAATCATCTAATTATCTTATTAATAGATGCGTAGCGTGACACAAAGGGGTAGATTATACTAAAAGTTGTACCATTGCTGTAAAAATACGTTTTATTTGGTGGAACATAAATATTTTTCTTAAATCAAACCAGTTTCACACTATGATAAAAAAGAAAGGTTTTGTAGTAAATTAAAATTTCACAGAAATGTATCACAAAACAATTCGCTACACATTTCCTTTCTACATTTCAATTGTGTGGGAAATGTGGTATCATCCATACATTCTTACACTACTACTACTAAAACAATTGATTTAAAAAATTAGGTCTTGGAGATTTTTCTTCAAAATAAAGCATCAAGCTATGGACTTTTGACATAAACTAACAAGCAAAAAAAATGCAATAATAAAAGAAAAACATTTATTATACAGGGTCTTTCCTAATAAGTGTCCGATATTTACAGGATAATTCCTCCAAAAGTTCCCAAAGAAAAAATAAAATCTCATTTTTTCTTCAAAATAAAGCATCAAGCTATGGACTTTTGACAGCAAAAAAAATGCAATAATAAAAGAAAAACATAAGTTGGTTGTGGAATTATAGTTAATTTTGCTTGCGGTCACCTATCCACATAAACAATATAAAAAATTATTTCCTTTCTACGTTTCAATTGTGTGGGGAATGTGGTATCCTCCATACATTCTTACGCTACTACTAAAACAATTGATTTAAAAAATTAGGTCTTGGAGATAATAAGTAAACAAAGTGACATATCAGCTATAATAGAAATTCGTTTATTATACAGGGTCTTTCCTAATAAGGTAGAAATTAAGGTTATGTATTTTTTAGCAAATGTATGTCCTCAGCAAACAGCGTCTTGTGCAGCTGTTGGTTCAGATTATTTTATGAAATTTTAACCACAAGTTAAGAAGACTACCTCCTAACGATATACGGTGCCGAGAAGATTCAAATTTATACATGGTGTCTCAGATCATTGGACATTTTATAAAATTTTCAATTCGCAATATCCAAGTTTTTTAAATGGATCACCCTGTATTTGATATTTTTTTCTGAAAGAGGCTTAAAAATCTTTGTTATTATCAAACTTTTGGACTGGAGTAAGTTTGGTTAAATCACAATATTTTCACCCAAAGAATCTGCAGTTATGCTGTGTACCTTTAATTAGCGAAAACCCTGTATAATAATTAACCGGTCCTATATATTTTTTTTCTGAAGGAGGCTTAAAGTACTTGTCCACTGATATATACATGCCCTATATCTAAATCTAATAGTTAACGAAATACATAGAAATATATGAAAATTTACAACTAATTAATGCTGACTATAATGTAAAGCCTTAAATCTATAAAGATAATTAAAAGAACGCTACAAGGATTTTTAATTTTCCAATATCCAAGTTAATTGGGTCATATATGTATATATACAGGGTGTTCAGCTAAGGGTGGTTTTCGGCCATATCTCCGAAAGTATTTGCCCTAAGTTATTGGGGAAAAAATCGAATAAGTAAATCGCCAAAAATAAAAAAGCTGGAAAATTATTTTCGACGCGCAACAACAACCGTAAAAATAAAAAACACGGTTTTTTTAAATAGTTCCAATTAATCCTTATCGAAATTATTTTTTGTGATCTAATAATTCCGCATTATACAGGGTTTTTCCTAATAAGGTAGAAATTAAAGTTATGTATTTTTTAGCAAATGTATGTCCTCAGCAAACAGCGTCTTGTGCAGCTGTTGGTTCAGATCATTTTATGAAATTTTAACCACATGTTAAGAAGACTACCTCCTAACGATATATGGTGCCGAGAAGATTCAAATTTATACAAGGTGTCTCAGATCATTGGACATTTTATAAAATTTTCAATTCGCAATATCCAAGTTTTTTAAATGGATCACCCGGTATTTGATATTTTTTTCTGAAAGAGGCTTAAAGTACCTATTATCGGGAAAAAATCGAATAAGTAAATCGCAAAAAATAAAGAAGCTGGAAAATTATTTTCGACGCGCAACAACAACCGTAAAATAAAAAACACGGTTTTTTTAAATAGCTCCAATTAATCCATATCGAAAGTATTTTTTGTGATCTAATAATTCCGCAGAATAATAGTCCCAAGTCTGTATAAAGTGAGGTAAAGCAAAATATACTATAATAAGAATTTTCTTATTATGATTAAAAGCTAATATTATTTTTTATCAGTGGGAAAATAGGTTATTTTGAAGTAACTAAAAAATGAAGAGAGCTATCAAAACGCGGTTTTCTCCAGAATTTAGGTAATTTTTCCCTCTTTAAACTAACTCTGTTGAAAGCATACTGTTCCGTTTGGTTTTTTCGAGAAAATCTCTAAAAATTGAATTTTGTTTAAACAACGCTCTCTAGTAGGTGTACCAACAACTATCGAACGTCAAAAATGACAACAATTATAAGAGCATTAAATGCTCTTTCAAACAAATACCCACTTGAATACCATTAAATAAAAGATGTAGGAGGCAGAGCACCTTGAAAATTGATTTATTTATTATCTTCCCCCACCCTTATTATCGGAAATATGACAAATCGCCTTAAACAAAACTGACGCAGATTTGGTTGGAGTTTTTGTTGCTCTTATTAAAATGTTACCTCATATTGGGTATTTTCGAATAAAAAGTTGTTTTTTTATTTTCTATTGCAGGTACGCCGTCTTGTGGTAGTTTTACAAACTTGGAAATATTTTCCAACAATTTCTCTTGGCCACTTTAGTAACGAAAAAAAATTTTTTTGGGAGGCTGTAGCATCCATAGTCTGAGAAAAGCTACCCAGCCACCCTTAGTGGGACACCCTGTATATACATATATGACCAAACTAAAAAAACTTGGATATTGCAAAATTAAAATCCTTGAAGCGTTCTTTTAATTATCTTCATAGATTTAAGGCTTTACATTATAGGCAGCATTAATTAGTTGAAACTTTCCATATAATTCTAGATATTTCGTTAACTATTAGATTTAGGTATAGAACATGTATATATCATTGATAGGTATTTTAAAACTCTTTCAGAAAAAATATCAAATACAGGGTGATCCATTTAAAAAACTTGGATATTGCGAATTGAAAATTTTTGAAAATATGATCTGAGACACCCGGTATAATTTTAAAACTCCTAACCATCATAGATCGTTAGAAGGTAGTCTTCTTAACTTGTGGTTAAAATTTCATTAAATAATCTGAACTATCAACTGCACAAGACGCTGTTTGCTGAGGACATAAATTTGCTAAAAAAATACATAACCTTAATTCCTGTCTAAATGACACAAAATTTGAATAAGAAGTTCTTATAAAAGTTACCTTTATTTCTTTCAGGGAATCTAAAAATGTAAAAATATACAGGGTGTTCCATATAAAATTCAGGGTTTGAAGTCGGTACAGCACTTTTCGAATACCCTGTATTAATAAAACTTAAAAAATTTAAAAAATTCATTAAAACCAAGAAATATTTTTACCTAAAGTATCTGCAGTTATGCTGTGTGCCAGTAATTAGCGGACACCCTGTATAAATATTTTTTAAGATATTTATTTAAATTTTAAAGAGGAATTTTTGCTTTCTTTTTTGTATTTTACCACATTTATCGCTATTAAATATGTGAGGATAAATATGCATTCCAAAAAAAAAAGCAATACAACTGAGCGATATTATTTAAAATGTTGGAGTGGTTCGGGCTGTTATAAACATTTCAATAATTAAAAAAAAGCAATACAACTGAGCGATATTATTTAAAATGTTGGAGTGGTTCGGGCTATTATAAACCTTTCAATAATTAAATTGTATGGGGTCCTTAATTTCCTATGTTTTAAATAGAAAGTGTATTATAAAATGTCAACTAAAAGGCATTGGATAAAACGAAGTTAATATGTTTAAAAAATTGTGGTTATTTGTCGGCAAATTGGAATCATGATAGCAATTTCGTGGATATGGAGAAAAAAAAATGTTTATATTATGAAGAAAGTTTCTAAATAAAGAAATAATTGTACCTATTTTAAATAACTAAATCCAACTTTAATAATCCAAGACCGTTTAAAACTTACATAAATTTACACATACTGCACACATATTTTTGGAACGAAAATTTCCGAATGTTTAAAAGACGGTTATACAATACTACATGATCACATTGGTTGGCTTTAAGATAAAACCAACGGTTATTTGAAAAATAGGATCGGTCTGCTATATACTTGCGTGGGCAGAGTTGCCGACTTTAGCGCGAAAACTATCGATTTTTCACACTTTTTCCTAATAACCAAAAGTGATAGTATTTGGATAGGGACAACTTTTTTGTTTGAAACTTTTTTTTTTCGCATCGTATTTTAATTCAATTAAAATTTTAATTTCAACACTTTTCTATTTTACATGCGAAATATGATAACACTATCTCTGCTGGCTACCGAGAAACCATGTGATTACAAGCATTCTGGAACACTGTGTACATAAAATATGTTTAAAGAAAAAAATCCGCAAATATCTAATATCACAATATTTTTACAAAAAAAATGGCAGTTATGATAGGATCATGTGGATAATTAAAAATTCAATCTCTAAAAATTATTGTTAACAGCCTTAAACATGCATTAAAAATATCATCTGTTTGAGCCTACATAAAATACGGTTAAATAACTCATGTAGATATTTAAAAATTCAATCCCTAATTATTAATAATAGTCCTAATCTCTAATTATTATTAATAGTCCTAAGCACGCATAAAATAACATCCGTTGAACTCACCTCTATATATGGGATATCCTGTGGGGATAGCTCTTTTACGATGATCTGACACATTTTTGATCAATATATATCTAAATCTATTTATCAATTTTTCGTGTGCTGGGTTTGAAGTTAAAACTAAAAATACCCGCATATATATATATATATATATATATATATATATATATATATATATATTAGATGGATATTATGCTGTACACAAAATTTTGGGTTAAAACCATAAACCATAAAGTTGTAATTGGTTTTTACCTCTAGGCTATTTGCTGACCAGTTCCAATGCTGTAAAATTATACCCATCTAAAATAATATCTTTTATTACTCGGTTATTTATGGCGATAAATAAACACATTATAAAACTTTTAATTTTAGGATGCCCCGTTGAACAGTTTCCTAGATAAAAAGCTGTAAAATATTTAAAAAATATCCCTTCTGTTTCTAAAAATAATAATTTTCCTAAAAGCGATTCAAGTTTCTAAATTGATCTCTGACGGTATATTTACATATCCAATGTATTTTATTAAAAATCGTAAAAATTGTCGTATGAAAATCGGTTATTTATGGTGTTAAATAAACACATTATAAAACTTTCAATAATTGTTTAGGTTATTTCCCAAATATTGGGGAAAAATGTTTGTAGATTTTCCTAAAAGCGATTCAAGTTTCTAATTGATCTCTGACGGTATATTTACATATATAATGTATTTTATTAAAAAATCGTAAAAATTGTCGTGTGAAAAAAACCATATTCAAAGAAACCTCTTTTCGTTTCAGTGAAATTATTCAAACCTTCGTATTTCCTTTTTTTACGTGTATGGTATGCAGAGGAAAGAAAACATTCATATTTATAAGCTCGTGATACAATTCATAATTTTTTACATTATGTAGAACCAAGATAGCCCGATTTTTGCATATAATAGTTAAGTATCACAAAACCGAAAAAAAACTTATTTACTATACATAATATAAATAATTTTAGTTAGGTAATAAAACAAAATATTAGATTGCATTTCCCCACAATAAAAATTTCATTATTTTAAACATAGACATTAGAGATTTTAACACACGGAAATACGATATTTAGTTCAAACATGTTTTTTTTGTTTTAATTTACAAACTCGAAAAAATTTTAATGAGATTATATTTTACTGGATGTATTTCTTTCGACTAATTAAATTTGGTATTTTGGTTATTCAAGAAAGAAAAATATTATGTATTATATATTGTTACAACATCTAGAAATATTAAAATTCATATTGGGACATCTATCACACATTAACATTTAACGAAGGATGCATATTATTAGTGTATGTTAATAATTGTTGTATCCTGCTTTTATTTTTTCAACTAAAAATACATTTGGTATTTGACTTCCAAGAAGCACTCATATTTGTATTCGTTTGTGCAACGCCAAAGGGCTGACCGTTTTATAGACCTACCATAAATAAATAGCTGTCACATAAATCTCAATAGGCAAAAAAACTTCTTTAAAATGACCAAAACCATTAAAAGTAGTGCCGTTAGATTTTAAAGGCTTAAAATCATGTCTATATATATGTATATATATATATATATATATATATATATATATATATATATATATGCGGGTATTTTTAGTTTTAACTTCAAACCCAGCACACGAAAAATTGAATTCAAATAAATTTAGATATATATTAGTCAAAAATGTGTCAGATCATGTAAAAGAGCTATCCCCACAGGATATCCCATATATAGAGGTGAGTTCAACGGATATTTTATGCGTGCTTGACTATTAATAATAATTAGAGATTAGGTACTATTAATAATTAGGGATTGAATTTTTAAATATCTACATGAGTTATTTAACCGTATTTTATGTAGGCTCAAACAGATGATATTTTTAATGCATGTTTAAGGCTGTTAACAATAATTTTTAGAGATTGAATTTTTAATTATCCACATGATCCTATCATAACTGCCATTTTTTTTGTAAAAATATTGTGATATTAGATATTTGCGGATTTTTTTGTTTACTAACATATTTTATGTACACAGTGTTCCAGAATGCTTGTAATCACATGGTTTCTCGGTAGCCAGCAGAGATAGTGTTATCATATTTCGCATGTAAAATAGAAAAGTGTTGAAATTAAAATTTTAATTGCATTAAAATACGATGCGAAAAAAAAAAGTTTCAAATAAAAAAGTTGTCCCTATCCAAATACTATCACTTTTGGTTATTAGGAAAAAGTGTGAAAAATCGATAGTTTTCGCGCTGAAGTCAGCAAGTCTGCCCACGCAAGTATATTAGCAGAACGATCCTATTTTTCAAATAACCGTTGGTTTTATCTTAAAGCCAACCAATGTGATCATGTAGTATTGTATTAACCGGTCTAAACATTCGGAAATTTTAGTTCCAAAAATATGTGTGCAGTATGTGTAAATTTATGTAAGTTTCTTCATAATATAAACATTTTTTTTCTCCATATCCACGAAATTGCTATCATGATTCCAATTTGCCGACAAATAACCACAATTTTTTTAAACATATTAACTTCGTTTTATCCAATGCCTTTTAGTTGACATTTTCTGATACGCTTTCTATTTAAAACATAGGAAATTAAGGACCCCATACAATTTAATTATTGAAAGGTTTATAATAGCCCGAACCACTCCAACATTTTAAATAATATCGCTCAGTTGTATTGCTTTTTTTTAATTATTGAAATGTTTATAACAGCCCGAACCACTGCAACATTTTAAATAATATCGCTCAGTTGTATTGTTTTTTTTTTTGGAATGCATATTTATCCTCACATATTTAATAGCGATAAATGTGGTAAAATACAAAAAAGAAAGCAAAAATTCCTCTTTAAAATTTAAATAAACATCTTAAAAAATATTTATACAGGGTGTCCGCTAATTACTGGCACACATCATAACTGCAGATACTTTAGGTAAAAATATTTCTTGGTTTTAATGAATTTTTTAAATTTTTTAAGTTTTATTAATACAGGGTATTCGAAAAGTGCTGTACCGACTTCAAACCCTGAATTTTAAATGGAACACCCTGTGTATTTTTACATTTTTAGATTCCCTGAAAGAAATAAAGGTAACTTTTATAAGAACTTCTTATTCAAATTTTGTGTCATTTAGACAGGAATTAAGGTTATGTATTTTTTAGCAAATTTATGTCCTCAGCAAACAGCGTCTTGTGCAGTTGATAGTTCAGATTATTTAATGAAATTTTAACCACAAGTTAAGAAGACTACCTTCTAACGATCTATGATGGTTAGGAGTTTTAAAATTATACCGGGTGTCTCAGATCATATTTTCAAAAATTTTCAATTCGCAATATCCAAGTTTTTTAAATGGATCACCCTGTATTTGATATTTTTTCTGAAAGAGTTTT